>DWAO01000613.1:0-23950 GCA_018230605.1 Heliconius congener
ATACATTTAAATAAATATTTTATTTCCTCGAGTGGGGATCGAACCCACAACCGTCACTTACAGTCACACACTTGCCCCTGGGCTGCGACGGCCTCAAATGGTTTAAAATAACATAATAATTGTATAAAATATATGTTTTAGAGCAAAATAGCTAACGAATACTATACAAATTGTTACTAAATATGCAAAAAAAAAACAAGTTCAAACAGTACACCAAAAAGTAAAATTTGAGTTATTCGTCCATTTATTGCCCATATATTTATTGCAAATTTGTGGCTAAATTAGTACTGGACCAAAATAAAATGAAAACACACTAGCTTTCAAATAACAAAATGAATCATCACAACCGGTTTACCCAGTTGAAAGTTCTCAGGTAATAAATAAAAATAAAAAAATAGTCGAATTGACAAACCTCCTCCCCTTTTACATAAGTGAGTTAAAAATGAAGACGGTGAATGTAGCAAATTAGGAGAACAAATTAAGTCTGTAGCAAGACGAGGCAGATCCAAGAAAATGCTCCAATAGATTAAATGAAATCGATAACTCAGATGAAGACATTATCCATCTTAATACGATGAAAGGATAGGCTTCGTAATTGATGTTACGAAATCTCATCACTGAATGAGAGCCGCCTGATTTTATGTATTCCGTCGAACAGACCTTAATCAATACATATAATCTTTTTACAATCTGAAATTCAGCTGATGTAAGCAAGCACGTATTATATGTAATTAAGTATATCTATAAAATGTAATGACTTAATTACAAATTCTCAATATTTTTGTAAAAAAATTGATTATAGAATAGTATATGATACTTGAATAGAGAACGGAATTTCTTAACACTAGATTGCCTCTGTTAGATCTCTTTGTATTTAGTCTGTTCGTCTGTCTGTTCGAAAAGAGCATTTTTCTATAAAATGTTTATAGATATTTCATAGAAAATCATTACAAATTTATATTTGTAGTTCATTTCATACAAAATGAATGCATACGTTCGCAAACTTAAATTTCTCCACTTTTTTCGCCACGTAATCAACATTCATATGGTATTTCCTGTCTTACACTTAAGAAATTTGGCAATAAGTGAGAGCTTGACGTACAAATGGAAGAAAATGATATGTTTATATTACAGATAATAAAATATTACTAACTTATACTCGTAATTGCATTTATTTTAATACAAATTGAGTGACGCCTGCAAAACTAAGCTAGTCAACTTTTATTGTTTTAATTTTTATTGTATTTCACGTAGCTCTACAATCCTGAAATTGCTACGGAACCATCAATGGGAGAGTTTGATTTACGCCTGACCTGTTTTTACAGTGTTGTCTCTTTAAAATAAACTGAAATTTAATAAGAACAGTTGAATATTGAGTTGAGATATTGTTTGATAGTACCTACAGTATGAAATAAATTTATAGGACAGTTAATATATGCGGAAGCACGAGACCTCAGTATTGAGTTTATGAATTTACCAGCTGTCGTAAATGGGGAGTTGATGTATTTCTTAGTGAAACTAGGTAGAAACAAAAATATAATTTGGGTCACTTTGAAAGATACTAACGATATTTTATACTATGTATTCAAATTCTAAGTATATTGTGAAGTGCTTTCAAAATAGTTTTTACTCATAGACATTCTCGTGATTTTTTTTTCTAACATTTTTAAAATGTTAAATTAGGAAACAAAAATACAGCACACACAAGTTATTTCGGCACTGGCCTACTCCCGAGAAACACTTGCGCGGCTGGAGTTAATAGTTCCACTGTACTATCATCTGCATAGCAATGGATGCCCAGAACCCTCTAATATATCATTGATATGCAGAAGAAACAGCGAAGGGCACAGCACACGGCGTTGTTACTCGGGCATCCATAGTCGAGTTCGCTGCTGTGCAGCCATTGAGAGGGACCAAAATTCATGAGTTCCGAACGGGTAACTTTTAAGTAATTCTCACCGTGGCAAAAAGCCATTACTTAACGCCGGTCTAAAATGACGCCGGTCTTAAATGTAATTGTTGGCGACGTGACTCTACCACACGTACTTTAGTACCTGTAGTAGGTGGACACGACACGAACAGTACCAGGGTGATCTTTATTCTTTATATTACCCGTATTCTCGATCAAAACACACATACATATCCTTATATTCGCTTTATCAGAATAATCCGTAATTAAGGATACTCGTGGCGCAGGGGCACAAGTGTATGACTGTAAAGGCAATAGGTTATGAGTTCGATTCCCACTCTTGTGAATGAAATATATTTTTTATTTCTTTGTTCTGGTGTCGGCAAATCATGGCTCAATACACAATCCCTTCAGAATTCGACAGTAAGTAGGGAGCGGAGTATTTAGGACACTCTCAAATCTTCAATTCCCATGTTTATAAAAATCAAAAATAAAATCAAAAATATAAAAAAGAACAACCCCGTTTTTTCTTTTGGGAGTGTCACTTAAGATGAAACTGGGCATTGTGTTAAAAGAATTCTGAAGGACTTATACAATTTTTCTATTTTGTCGGTAGAAATAAAAAGGCTACTTTTATAATATTTATTTATAAAATAAAAACAAAAACGTAAAAACTTACTTATTTATTATGGAACATATATCAACAATTTAGGTGCAATCCAACAGCTTGGCGCTCATTCTAGTACGTAGATCGTTACCATATTCCGCCGGATATCGCAGTATGTCCAGTTGGTTTCAGCCTTTTGATCAGCTATACATTTGGTCAAGTTACATCTATGCCAATAATAAAGAGAAGAAACCACCGCTTTTTGCCACGAAGACTTAACCTCATGGAGTCAACATTTTCGTCAAAACGCACATGTATTTATAGTATTTTGGTTATGGGCTGGGTAATCGACTTGATTTTTAGTCTTATAGGATAGGAGAATAGGATCCAGTCCGTGACAATTGGATATAATTTTAACGATACTATTGTCATGTCACTTAGCAGCAACAATTTTTTCAGAAGTTTTATGACATAGCTTGCTTCTTTGTTAATTTTTCATATTCTTTGTTTTGGTATTTTACATTTCTCCAGGCGGTTTTCCCAACAGAAATAGTACTCCCAACATTCTGCTCTTGGAACTTTAGCAGTGGTAAACCAGTAAAAACATTGTCAAAATACAAGTTGTCTGGTCGTAACTCTGATGATAATCTTGAGTGGAGTAAAATAACAGCAGATCCTAGGTCCAAGTCAAGTTTATTTTGAGGCTAAGACCAGATATATGATAAGGCACAAAACTTACTAAACATCCATGGCAAAAGTAAACAACAGTCTTGTTATTACTTAGAATATTGTTAGAACAGTAAAGCTATAATAATGCCCAGTGTCACCTGTAGGTGCCATGGCATATTCTCAACGCTGTAGCAAAGGTAATACTTACAAATCTGGGCATTTTTATTTTACTCCAACTTCTACTTGCACTTCAAGAAACCACGGAAACTCAGAGTGTTTCAAGTACGAGCCAGTGCCAGGAATAAAATTTTGAATAGTGTTACTAATAATCTTTGCTGCAATTATGGTAGAACTCAATAATAATTTGTCATGTGGTAGAAAAAAAATATTAAACTACTGTCACCTTCAAGTGTCACTGGGAATTGAAGAGTTTAAACTAGCAAGAACACGGCCAACATTAGCCGTGTATCACGGCGACTGGTGAAATAATATTTACAGCCGTAACATTTTTTTTTTCATCTTTACGCTATATCCCGCCTATTGCAGAGTAGGCAGAGGGAACCTAGTGCGAAGACATTACCAGAGCGAGGATTTTGAAATTACAATAAGCAATAATTGATTCCTCTGAGTGCGATTGAACCCACGACCGTCGTGTTTACGGTCATACGCTTGTATCACGCCACGACGGCTTCATTTAATAAAATATTATTACTAACGGAACCGGAATCAATCAGTAATGTTGTCGAGGCGCCATCAATATTATTCTGACCTCGTAACCTGAGTTAATAAAGTTAAATGTTTTACTAAACAGTATATTTATTTTATGTACACAATATGAAGGTAATTAAATGCGATTTAGCATAACTTGATGTCACGAGTATTTTCGAATGGGATAAACGCCATCTTGGAAAAAATATATCCAAACGTGAGATAAATAGACATATTACTGGTCTCTTTCCATCTCACGTTTCCATAACGTAAAATGCGAGAAGCGCTAAAAAAAGCTATATACTCATACTTTTTATTTTAAAAAGTGGTTTTAACATATAAAAATATTTAAATGAACTTAGAACGTGCATTAATATTTGCATAAAGTTAATCTTAATTCATATTTAATCAAAACTCTGTGAGTACGCTCAAAAGTGTACTGCATATTAGTTGAAAAAACTTCGTAGTCGGGACTTTCAGTATTCACGATATGTTATTTACAGGTGCTCTCATAGAGTATCTCCCAGCTAAAAGCTTTTAAAAGAGGCCATTTAGCTCTTTGAAAATGTTGTATAACTACTACTTTTATACAATTTTATACATTCTATTTAAGGTATAAATTCTTAACACCTTTTATTCTTGGTGGGAAATATGCAGCTATTTAAATGTATCTATCTATGTAGATTAAATAGGGAAAGCGTGTTTTTGAAAGCTATTAACTTGGCTGTTATCCAGAACTTAAAATAAATGTGTTGTACATGAAAAGAAGAAATCGTTTTTGTTTTTAATACTTTAAAGATGGTGTGTGACGAAAAGTGGATGGAATGTATTTTTGTGATCACATGTTTGTTTGTGTATGAATAACTTTATTTTTAGTTTCACGTTATATCCCACACATAGCAGGGTTGGCTTAGGTAAACTAGGGAACTAATATTAAGACATTTTGTTAACATGAAGGCTCCTGCCCACTTTCAGCCGAATTTTGCGTTTTAAGTAGTGGAACTCAACATCGCGCTTTGCGTCGTTACCGAAGCGAAGAAACTTACATATAAAAAATTTCGTTTCCTCGAGTAGGAAACAAGCCCACAATTTGTCCCGTTCACCTGTCGCCTCGTAAAATTAATTAATGTTGTTTGAATGCTATACTGCAAAATTTCTATAGTTATCCTTGAAACATCAGATGTATTGGTACATATATTTTTAGGCTTTCGTACCTCGAAAAACGCCCGTAAGCCCGCAAACTTAAGTTTTATAGGTTGTACTTCCCGTTAGGATACAATTTTGTAACTGCTATCTATCCGATTCGCACTTTCTGACAGCCGGTTGTTTTTAATTACCATGAATTGTTTTTTCTTAACAAAGTTAATATTCAGGTATTTATAGGGTGCCGTAACTCAAAACAAAAAGAGACCCTTACAAGACTATGTTGGCCGTCTGTCCGTCTGAAATATTCTTGACCGTGGTCATTTAGAGCACAGGAAAAATAAAGCTTTTAACTCAACGCATTTAAAAGATACGAACGTATATGCATCGTTGTTACTGCCTTTTTGTATGCAATTCGTGCATAATTTTAATCTTCTGTGGACCTACAATTATGAAATTCGGCAAGAAGTAAGAACATGCAGTACAAGTAAAGAAAAAATATTCTAAAAGTGAAAATTCATATATATTTCGTAGAAAATTATAATTGTAGTTTTAATCTTTTATGTACTTCCAGTTGACATATAATCCTCTAATTGGTACAGAACCCTCAGTATGCGAGTCCGAATCGCATTTAACCGAATTTTTTCTATAATTTCAATATAATTTTCAAAAATCTGAACTTAAGCAGTGCAATAATATATCTCAATCAAAACAATAATTTAAACGACATTACATTTCTTAGAACGACATTATAAAAGTACATTTACAAAGTCGAGCCAAGCAAAACCGTAAACAAAAGCTATCACAGAAATGTTCCACAACATTCATACATTTTTGATTGTGAGAGCAGCCATCGCGGTCATAATGGTTATGCGGCGATATAAATGCAGCGCGGGCCAGCTAGCTATTTTGCAACGCAATTAAATGTTACAAATTCTATGGCACTTTGAAATAAGACTTGCTGCACTTTATGCGCGGAACGGTCCTTTGTCTTTTGATGGAAATAGATTTTGTAGAACGTCAAGGCGTATTGTTGCAGAATGCTATTATTGAAAACTGTAGGTACTATTATTGAATAAAAATATGAATAAGAATATTATTATGGTTAATTTAATGTGTTAATTTTTTTAGCTTCACGTTGTTTCCCGCATGTAGGAGAGTAGACAATGGGAACCGGAACCTAGTGTTAATATACTCAGTTCTCATTAAGACACTTCCGTTACTCTTTTTCCGTCAAATTGTGGTGGAACTCAACGCCGCGCTTTATCTCGACAATAAAGTAAAGAAATGCAAATATAAAGTATAAATTCTATAGCACTTTGAAATCAGACTTGCTGCACTTTACGAGCGGAACAGTCCTTTATGTTTCGATGAAAATAGATTTTATAGTACGTTAAGGAGTATTGTTGTAAAATGATATTCAGTTTCGTAATTATTGTTCGTTTTTTAGTTTCACGCTGTATCTCGCACATTGTAGGGTAAGTAGAGGGAATCCGGGACCTAGTGTTAAAACATTGCGTTCCCATTAAGACACCCGTTCCCCATTTTCCGAATAATTCTGGAGGTATTGAACAAGAAAGAAGACATGAAAATATTAAATATTTCGTTTCCTGGAGTGCTCATCGAATCCACTGCTGCGCGTGAACAGTCACACGCTTGTGCCCCTGCGCTACGACTGGCTTCAATATGTAGTTTCATAATAAATAATATTGTGATATTTAATTTTAGATGTTCGATAAAATCAGATTAGTTATATAAAAGAGGATATCGGAAGAGGAGGATGAAAGTTAGATAACTTACAGCTAACTTTAGAACTTTTTAATTTTTTTCCTATAATATCTCAACTTTAAGTCCTCATGTTTTGCAAACAGGTTAGAAGTTAAACAATATGATTAAAGATAGAGTGTAATTACGTTAAAATATATAAAAGAGGATAATTATAATCCTCCTTTCTAGAAAAATATAATGGCTATTATATATTTATATTTTTTACTTACGGAAAAATAAATTTTTAATAAAGCTAATTATTATTTGTTGTATAATAAGTTAAAATGAAAATGACACCTATAAAACTAGTTACTTATTTTACATTTCACGCTCTATAGCAGGATACGCAATGGGAACCTAGTGTTAAGACTCTCCGTTCCCCATTTTCCGCCGAATTTCCGAGGCATTGCGTGCTGACTCTCGGAACTCAACGCCAAGCATTGCCTTTTTACCAAAGCGAAGAAGTAAAAATAATCATAAATAATAATTAATTTGTCCGAGTTGGAATCGAATCCACGTCGATGCCACGGAGGCATCTCAAGCTTACATTCAAATTGCAAATGATTATTTCAAGAAAACACAACAAACTGTGCTGATCAGCTAAAAATATTAAAACCTCACCATAAAACTAAAGTAAGTTTCTTCTACAAAATATATTGAAAATGTGAATATTACATAGACGGTTCTAACTAATTGAGCCACCCTAGAACAGTATAGCCATTATCATCTGCAGACAGGGTGGCATTCACTTCAGCACCAGTTCAGTCCGCGCGCGAACATCATTCGAAACGCACGTGTCGATCCATTTACAACTTTCGAGGGAAAACTTTCGCGATATATCGACTTTTGAGTTGTTTTATTTAACTGAAAAAGCAAAGAAATATGACTTTTGAGGCTTATGTAAAGTGAATTTTTATGTGACTGTAGATTTTGAGGTGAATTTGATAATGATTGTAAGGAAATACGGTGTGCAGTGATTGCGGGATGAGAGGTTTGTTTAGTTTTATAGTTTTATAATGTATGAAAAATTGTTTTGGTAAATAAATAATATCCAATCATTTTATAAATATTATTACGATAAGAATATTTTTTTACTTCGCTTTCTAAAAAATATAGTCGAGTTTTTTTTATATTACATTTATTTATGTATGTACATGATCTTTTAGCGTAGCCATAGAAAGAGAATAATTATGTAAAATAAAATAAAAAAAACTAGCAAGTTAATCACAGTCGTAAGCATTAATTGCTGGTTTTTTTATATTAAAACAAAGTAATAATATTAAAGTTAGTTTTGTTAGTCAAAAAAATATATAATCGTAATATTTTTTTTGAAATATAATGAGATTTGGAATAATATTAGGTTTTTTATTTCCAATCCACAACCATTATTTGAAATAATATATATTACGTTTTGTTTTGCAAGTTAGCACCGGAATTAAATCTAAATTTAACTAGGTGTTACATTTACGTATATTAACACGTATATATACAGATAAAAAAAACAACTATAACCATAACCAACAACATAAAACTATTGCGGCTTAAGATGTTTTAATTAATTTATATTTGAATTAATTAAACAAACTTGACACTTATTACTCTGGCCATAAATAGTGTTACAAATTTAAAAAAATATCACTTTTGAATTTGGAATTTGTAATTTTTATACGATTGTTCATTGTGTTTTCTCATTTTCGCGCCAATATATTGTAAAATATTTTGTGACATTAAAACGAAGTGTGGTAATTAAGAACCGATTCGGTGTGATTGCATTATTTTTAAAATCCTCCATATTGTTGATATTCGTCAAATGTTTATATACCAGGCTATTGATAGCTATAATGAAATCTAGTTTTGTGTCAGAAAAAGATCTGATCGATTACGCTGAGTTCGTACGAAAAGGCGATCAAAGTAGTAAGGGAAAGAAAACAAAGAAATCTTATCGGAGAGCAAAAGATGGAGATGAAGACAGCAACTAGAACCAGCCAACCAGTAACGTATTTTAGTTTAGGATTTGTAGCATATTAGAGACGTACTGAACATTTCTTAACTGACCATTTATAAAAGAATAGAGTGGTAGAATCAAAATAAATAATACTAAAGTGATACGCAAACGGAGATCGCAGAAAAACTTTTAACGGGTAAGAAAATTTTTACAAATGAGAGATATTTTAACAAACAAAGTTACTGTACTTATCTTAAAGAAACTTGCCAATTAGTCAACGTTAGCATTATTCAACTTTGGTGATGGTTTAGTGGGGTGGGAGCTATGTACTAACAAATATCTGTACAAAAGACATTAACACATAGGCACTAGTGTATCAAGATACCATATTTGAGAACATAGTTAAGCCCCTTAACAACATTATGTTTTATAACCAAGAAAGGACTATGCTTTCAGCAAGACTGGATGCTGGGTCATAAAATACGATCCAACCAGTCTTGATCTTAATCCATTTTATCAAATTTTATGGTCAGTTTTAGTTTGTATTTTTTAAACTACGTAAAAGTAAAAGAGCGAGAACATTCATTTTAAACTTTGTGAGAAGGAATAGTTCAGATCTATTGAAATTATTTTATTAACGACCCACACTCATTAAGTTTTGCAAAAAACAAGCACAGAGTATTAGACGGATATACGGATATTCAGTTTTTTTATCGTTCCTGTAAATGTACAGAGTATATTTAATTAAATCACTTACAGTTTAGTTATTTTGTAGGAATAGTGAATTATTAGATAAATAATGATAGATAAAGTTGTCGAGTATTAAAACTTTTTACTTGCGAATCGAGTGAAATCAAGCTTTAAGCTCTACATATTTATAAATAAGATGATTTTTAAGTCGATTATAGGTTATCTACTCTAAAACTGAACTTAGAAACA
Source organism: Heliconius congener (assembly GCA_018230605.1). Lineage (NCBI taxonomy): Eukaryota > Metazoa > Arthropoda > Insecta > Lepidoptera > Nymphalidae > Heliconius > Heliconius congener. Next base: position 9,688 of record DWAO01000613.1, read on the forward strand.
CATATAAATAGGTAATCTCAATGACAAAAAATAGCATCAACAAAAAACATATAACAAATAATTAATCACTAATGTAAATGTATTATATATTTACTTATTTACTCATTTTGATAAAAGCGATAAACTATATTATGTCTTTTATATTGTTTGTATCTGAACACATTATTTATTGCAGGATTTTTAGAACAAAGAAATCAAGATTATCTGAGATTGATTTAAACAAATTAATTTACTTTTGGAGGCGATGTGAAATTGTATTATTTATTTATTTTAATTTTTTTCAGCTTCATGCTGTATACCACACACAGCAGGGTAGGCAGAGGGAACAAAGTTCATTTCCTCGAGTGGGGATCGAACCCACAACCAGTCGATTTTACAGTCTACGCCACGCCCTTTGTGCCCTGCGCCACGACTGGCCTCAATTAAATTTATAAAAACATATTTATTATTTGTTATATATATTTTTTGCTTAAACATTTTTTTTGCTGTAACGTCTCATAGTATTAAATGACAAAAGACAAATTGCGTATTATTATATATTTGTATGTAATAGTAAGTTCAATTTTACAGTATACGGTTCATACATAAGTGATTCCCATTATTCAGTCGGAACCAAATGAAATTATGATATTTAATGAAAATATTTTATCGGAGCATCATTATTCAGCAGTCGAGTCATTATTATTCATGTCACGAGTTCCGTTACGAAACATAATAATATTCGTATAAATTAACTATGTAGGACAACATTTTTATGTGAAAGTGTGAAATTGTGACTTAATTTTTTTTATTCTTATTTAGCATTTTTAAATTTATGCTCTCGTGCTGATATTCAGAGTAGTAAATAATAAATGCTTACGACAGACACGATTCGTGATTTATGTTATGGTCCGTTATGGCTATTAAAATAGTATTCCAATATATAAGAATTTATTGCAGTGATAAAAATGGTATTTCGTTTGTAGTTACATAGAATGGAAAGATATTTAAGGATGTTTGTTCACACTGAATCCCACACATAGGGTAGGCAGAGGAAACCTAGTGTTAAGACACTCCGTTCCCAACATTCCGCCGAATTCTGGAGGCATTACGTGTTTTAGTAGCAGAACTAACCGCCGCGTTTTGTCTCGTTAAAAGAGCAAGGAAATGAAAATACTAAATATTTCTTCGCGTTTACAATCGCACGAAGCATCTGCATTTTGCATCTACGCCACGACTGGCTTCAAATTTAAAATTCCTTATGAATTTAACAATTTGCATACATTAAGAGTTCTTTTTATAAAACCAGGTGTTTTGTATAACAAGTAAAGAGCAATCCCCCGGTGCTACAGTATTAACAAATAAAGTACCGTAGTATGTGAAATAGCGTTTGTAACATTTAAATATTTGTACAGATTTCATTTGATTATATCACTTATCAATTTGTAATTAAAAGTAATTGTAGTCTCTAATTTTAAAATTAATTGTAGATCAACTCTTGAGGCCAGTCATGGCGCAGCGGCACAGAGTGTAACTGTAAAACGTGACTAGTTGTGAATTCGATCCTCTCGATTTCGATCGACTCGAGGAAATTATTTTTTATTTAAATGTATATTTCTTCGCTCTGGTGTCGACGCAAAGCACGGCGTTGAGATCGACCATTCAACACCCCATGCCGCCAGAATTCACTGGAAAATGGGAGACGGAGTGTCCTAGCACTAGGTTCCCTCTATCTATCCTGCTGTGTGCGGAATACGGCGTTAAGCTGATTTATTTTCATTTTATAAATTCTCTTATCAACAGGTTACAAAATACAATGGATCATCGGCATCACATTAGCAGTTGGCTTGGCAGCCAGTTCGGGGGACAAGCGGCCCCACTTCGCTGTAGAGCCGCCATCGCGAGTGCTCTGGCCGGCGACGCGCGGCGCACACGCAGCTTGCCGCGCTATAGGGCATCCACCACCAGATGTACATTGGGTGACCGCTGAAGGACAAGTTATTACTACTATACCGGGATTGAGGTATGATTATTAAAAAATAATAATGGAATTTCTTATTTTGTTCCTTATTTTATCAATATTTTAATCATATTTTATTGTTACTAAGCGCTGTACTTAAGTTAATTACAGATTAAAAAAAAATAATTACTTTTTTATTAGTTTGAACATTCATAGACCGTATCTGATATATTAAATAAGTACAGGGATTTTTAAAATATTCCATTCCACTGAATTTTCGAAGCGCCGCGCTTTTAATTTGGGACGAGCGCGAAGAAATGATAATTCATTTCTCCAAGTGGGAATTGAACTCACAACTGTCGCGTTATAGTCACATGTTTATGCCCCTGCGCTACGAAATTCTTAAGTTTATAAATATATACAATATTTAACTATTGCCAATGACAATTAAATAGTATTCTACAAAGATGTAGACCTACGTAGGCCCGTAGAAGGCTCGTAGGGCCTCTACGAATTTTATGTTTTACAAAGTAACTAACTCTATAACTATTTATAGAATTAGCTACTTAGTAAAACATAAAATAAATAGTAGTAGCTAAAATAATGTTCAAGTTGTACTTAAGTATAATATTAACACAAATTATAATCCTCTAAAGCAAAAACTTTCAACTTTTTTTATAGCCCAAGATCTCAGAGCCAGACCAGACCTACGTTATTTTAAATAAATTTTTCAATTTCAAATTTTCGTCTATCTGGGAGGATGATTGGGCCATCGGATTAGTCTAATATGTAAAGGTTCTAGTAAGATTAATTATACATTAATTACATTATTATTAAATAAGAGCGTTTCTACTTTAACGTAGCCTTTAGTTGGTGCTACCTCTAAAATAGCCCAACTTGCAAGTTACTCAGTACACATATAGTCTTAACTACATTTTAGAAATCCTCAAAATTTCACCTGTACTAAAATGACATAGATGTGAGAGCTCTGGGATCTTAGTCTATTAGTAAAATCAAAAAATCATCCTGAAGCGTTTAGCTTTCCGATATAAGACTGAATTTTCTAGTGTTATACGAATTAAATGCTCGTTGTATTGAACTTTTAAACTTTCAATAAGTTAATAGTGTAAGTATATTTTAGTTTAATTTTATGTAAGCTGTGCTCAGTGAGATTTTGATTTGACACTGAACACAACATAGTAAACAATATATATTTCTCTATTAATAATAGAGATCTACTAGAGAGTGTCTCATTCAATTTAATACAACGTCACATAGCTCATAACCTGACAATGAGACGCTTTCGACGATATATCATTTATTCAAATTATGATAAGCATTTTAGAAGCTACAGTGGAACAGATAAACATACATACTGGTAATAACTATAACCTTTTTGACCCCTCTTTCCGTAGTCGAGTAAAAACGCAAATCGTTTTCGTTCAATGAATCTTCAAAATAGTTGTAGTTGTGAAACTATTACGTATATAAATGAATAAATAGACTTAAGATTAGTTCGGGATACATTAAATAAAGTGTTGAAACTTTGCCCATATTTTACAAGAAGGCGATACGAGTTGAGTTAATATTGTATGGCAACACTTGGGAAATTCTCAATTCTCAACTATACTAAAGTATAATTGTACGAAATATTCGTTTTTCCACTTAACTTCCGCTTTGAGGGTTCAATTTTAACGTATGGCTTGATATTGATTTTACTGAGTTTCCGCGTATTTTATAAGTTTTAGATGTTTAAGGTAAATCATAAGAGAAATTGGTTGCTATTTATTTTCTTAATAACTTTTGAAGTAGATTTACAAGGAAAAATGAGAGGTAAAACAAAATTATTCAGAATTTTCTATATGGAAGAACGAATGAGGAAACAGAATTTTCCAATACAGTCATTGAACGTAATTCAGTGACTTCTAAGTGGCAGTAACGTGATTATGGAATTTACGAATTTTCTACTTTATAATTATGATTGCTAAAGTGGCTTGACCTACTTTGATGTATAGTTTCTATCTATTTAATATGCAGTGCCATAAAAAATTTAATACTGAAGAGCATCGAGTAGAATATTTTGCCTGAAGCCAGTCGTGGCGCAGGGACAGACGCGTCTGAATGTAAACGCGACAGGTTGTGGGTTTGATTGCCAAACGAAGAAATGAGATATGTGTCGAGGCAAACCGCGATGTTGAGTTCCGCCGCTTTATTTAATGCCTCAAGTATTCGACGGAAAGTGTCTTAACACTTAGATCACTGATAAACATTGGTTGATGTATGAAATATTGGTGGAGTCTGATAACAACACATAAGTTGTGTTCAATTTATGTTATTTACTATAGAACTAGTAGGCCCGGCGTAGCGTCTCCTGCTTATACAACACAATTATGTGTTTTATGATCTCAATTATTTCAGTGGTCTAGTAAAATTATCATTTTCAAGACAATATAACCCTACATTGATAAAAAGGTACGCTAAGTTTTATCTAATTCAATAAAAACACTTATTTTGGAGCAATATTGTCTTATTCAACTCTATATTTAGACATAACTTTTTATTTATGAACCGATTGAAACAAACATTAAATATTAAAAGAAGTTTGCTGAAATTGAATAGTGAAAACTGCATTTAAATCGGTAAGGCCGTTTCTGAGATTAGCGTAAACAAACGTACAGACAAACAAACAGACGAATAGATTCAAATTTAAAAAAAAAACATTGTTTTGTGTTCCAATGCATTAATCTTTATTTAGGGGGTCTTTGCCCCCAATAACATTTTTTCTTATATGTCTTCTATAAACAGAGACCGAGCCGTTATATTTTTTTTATAAGTATAGATAATAATGATTTGTTCTATTTAAATAACTGGTTATGGAAAATGTTTTGACTTAAAAAGGAAAGAGCCATTTTAGCTTTTTTTTAAATATTAATCAATAAAACACGCTGAGTCCATAGTCCATACTATTTGCGACTTAGGAAAGTTTCTAATGAATTATTTGTTTCTTTATAATTAAATTCTTAGTCTAATTGCTCTCGGGAGATAAATGCGATTTTCTCACAAACTGCGAACAAACTATTGAAAGTTTCGAATGATATGTGGTATGTAATTAATTTGGTTCTTGACTTCCTAATAATGTATGGAACGATAGGAAATGGACGTAAGATGAACGGGGGAACGGAGTGTCCTAAGACTAGGTTCCGTCAGCCTATCCTGCTATATGTGGAATACAGCGTGAAGCTGAATTATATGTATGAAGACTACAGTGTCTGTCAATTTGAATAAAAAATGGGGAACGGTGATACTTAACTATAGGTTTTATTTGCTTACTCTGTTATATAAATAAAGATAAAAATATAAATAAAGATATTAAGTTATATAAATAAAGATAAAATATATGAATAAAGATAAAAAATAATCTATTGTATATTATTTATTATTCAAAATATACTTATTTTATAAGATTTATTAACAAAATATGAAGCGTATATCAAATTTTCTCAAACTTCTCCGCTCTCGAATGATATGTGGCATAACTAATGCGACTTTTCCGATGGCTGCTAATAAATTGGCTGAGTTTCTTATCGGATATACGTGATCTTGTTTCCATTATGCATTTCCGTAATTTTTACTATTCACGCTGTATCCCGCACACAGCAGGGTATTTTTCTCCAAATTCTGCAGGCATAACGTGTTGAGTATATTTTGTTTCCTCGAATGGGGATCGAACTCATAACCAGTCGCGCTTATATACTTGTGTCCCTGCACCACGATTAGCCTCTATTTTGATGGAATGATTGATACACTACTTAGTGATAGTAAGAGGTGGTAAAGAATCAGAAAACAAGATTATAAGATTATAATATAACAAATATATAGAAATATTAGATATTATTATGTATTCTTGTAATAGTTTATATGATATTTAAATATTTTTTTGAATTGTTTGTTTTGTCTTTGAATAATTGAGGCCAGTCGTGACGCAGGGGCACAAAGTTGGCCTGTAAATCAACTGGTTGTGGGTTCGATCCCCACTCGAGGAAATAAAATATTTACTTACATTAACATTTTTATATCTTCGCTCTGGCATAGAGCCTTCAGAATTTGGCGGAAAGTGTGGAACGGAGTGTCTTAACACTAGGTTCCCTCTGCCTACCCTGCTATATGCGGGATACATCGTGAAGATTGAAAGAGATTTTTTTTTAATGGCCCTCATCACGGGAATTGTAAAATTTCAGGTGACGATGTATGGTAAACTTTTTAAAATTATATCATCTATATCCTATATCAGTTTGTCTGTCTATCTACCAATTAGCCGGTATACTAGAGAATTAACTGACGCGTATAATTGTTGCCATAGCAACGTGTTTAAATAAAATAAAAATAACATTTGGTAGTGTACTCGTACCTATGTTATATTTATTTTATTTATGAAATTTATTTTTTAAAAAATATTAGCATTCTGCTCTCTGTATAAAATTCTACTGTGCCAAAGTTCAAAGTCCTACGCCCGCATAGTTATCGTAAAAAGTTTTTGCTTTACTTATTTTTAAATAGATAATGTAAATATAATAAACCAATATCAAATTTAAAAAAATATACGCTATCAAACCCAGTTTGTATGTAACTTGGAATTAAGCGGAAATATATGAAAATATACTCGTTTTTGGCTGCCTGTGATTTCAAAATAACTGTTTTCTTACGTGCATATAGTGATTTACACGATACACAATTAAACGACTATAAAATGGCGTGAGTGGCGGAACTTATCGCCGCGTTTAGCCTCTACACCAGACTGAAGAAATGAAAATATTAAATATTTTAATACCTCGAGTTGAAATCGAACCCACAACCTATCGCGCCTACATCGTCCGCACAGCACTATGCCTGGCCTTTGAATCCAATTATGATGAACTATAAAATTTTAAAACCTCATTTTAGTAGGTGTCAACGTATTTCACAAGTAAAGGAACATTTCACTTAGTAATAAAACAGTAGAAAGAATATGAAATAAGCGATTATGGCGACAGTTGACTCACGGTACGTGTTCGAAGACAAATGACCGTAGCGCGCGCCCCATATTTTTCTTCGAGTGACAGACATTTTATGGAATTGAAAATGTATCCTTGTCTTCAAGAAAGAAATACACTTTTAACACCTATGTAAAACTGCATAGAATGTTATTTTTATTTTAATATATTTCATTTTGATATTATGTTTATATTTTTGTTAAATGAGGCCGTCGTATCGCTGTGTTAGAAGCGTGTGACTGTAACGCGATGGTTGTGGTTTTCGATTTTCGCCCGAGGGAATCAATTGTTTTTATTAATATTTTCAATTTTTCGCTCGCTCAAGACTAAGGCGTGGCGTTAAGTTCCGCCACTCAACACGCAATGCCTCGAAAATGCGTTGGAATGTGGGAACGGAAACGAGTGTAGGAAAATATTAAAAATTACAAGAAATCGTAATAAAATTTGCAGTACAGTAAGCGTTCGTCTCTTAAATGGCTTAGGCTATCTAAATAATCATGAAAGGTAGCAGTGTCTAATTTGGGTTAAGTACTTGTCGTGTGAATGTTACTTAACATAATGTTTTTAAAAATAATTATGATAAAATTAACAGTATTGTAACATATTTTAGTTTTATGTTAAGATGCCAGTCGTGGCGTAGAGGCACAAGCGTGTGACCGTAAACGCAGCAGGTTGTGGGTTCTATTCCCTCTCGATAAAATGTATTACGTAATATTTCCATTACCTCGCTCTGGTAAATCGTAACGAGGCAAAGCTTTGAGATCCGCCACGCAACACGAAATATAGAATTCGGCGGAAAATGGAGAACGGAAGTATCATAGTGGGAACGCAATGTCTTAACATTAGGTTCCTAGGTTCCCTTAGTTTTGTATAACACCTTAATCTAATTTTACGTTAAATTTGGTATTCAAAGTGGTGTTCATATATGAATGTTAGCGTAAAATCGCTGTGATCGAGTGTCGACAGATAAAATGGGAAACATGTCAGCGTAAGGGAAGAATAATGACAAAAGATTGAATAATAACACGGGGGAATTTACGTGAGTTATATAGGGTGTTCCCTTCAACCTCGCCTCGAGACCTTATTTGTGTATGGGCACCGCCTTTGGTGATTTTGTGGATTATATAGCAGGGTAGGTACATATAGCAGGGTAGGCAATGGGAACCTAGTGCTACGACACTCCGCTTACCACTTTCCGCACAATGCTTGACACAGTGTGAGTGGCGAAACTCAACTCAAACGCGGCGTTGTCTTGTTACCAGAGCAAGGTACCAGATAGGAAGAGATATCAGAGATATCGTTAATAGAAACGGAAAAAGAGAAAATTATATCTAAATATAATTCCTAAACGGAAAAAGAGAAAATTTTATCTAAACTAAACGTTCATATCCCTTTGTTTATTGAATAATCCATATAAGAATTCAAAATACTAGTATATGGTACACAAACTTTCAAAACAAAACACTGGTTTCCATTGCTTCTAGTATGGAAGATAACAGCCCACAATAAATCTCTTATTCATATACTACGCTAGATTACGTTGGAATAGTGACATGCTCTATTGCATGCACATTGTAGTATAGCAATGCAATAAACATATTTTTGAGATAATGTTCTTTAAGTAGTAGTGATTCTCCTTTTTATATTATTAAAATAATTATTAACAGCTTTGTGTTATATTCATACAAAATTTTATAATTTTTTTATAAAATTTGAGGCCGCCATTGTGCAAAGGTACAATCGGGCGATTATTAGCGCTGCGGTTGTTGAATCGATTCCCATTTGGAGGAATTAAATATTAAATGTGTTCATTTCCTCACTGTGGCCACTTAACATGCAATGCTTTAAGAATGCGAAGAAGAACGAACTTCGAAGAAAGTGAACCCTCTTTGCTTGGGGGACTAACATTAACACTAGGTTCCCAGGTACCCCTTGCCTATCCTTAAAGCCATTGTGGAATTCGGGCAGAAAACGGAGAATATAATATCTTGATATTTGATTCTCTCTGCCTACCTAGCTATTGATAGAATAAAGCGTGAAACATAAAAGTAATAAAATCGTTCGTATAGTGATATTTTAGGAATATCAAAATCACATCAAGCAACATTAAGCAACAAAAGTACAAAGAAGGATATACATTGAAGGTTCTATAGGCCATTTATGATATGATGATATCACAATAGAAGATATGTATAAAGGAATTGGATGATCTATCAATATACTGATCTCCCAATAGCCTAAGCTGTAATTTTTTATCAAATTCTTATTAAAGCAACAACAGATACAAGTATTTTTCTCGAAAAATAACTATATAAAATTAATGTGGGTATCATATTTGAGAAATAATTAATTTTGCTTAGTTCTTATAAAACAAAAATAATATAGTCTAAATAATATATTTCTTAAAGGATCTTCAGAAATTTATATACAAAAACTTACAAGGTCGTTCATAAATTGTTATCAACATAATTAATATTTTCAATTTTAATATATTATTGTATAATTAAATAATTATAATACAGTATTTGAGGCCAGTCGTGGCGCAGGGGCGTGAAGTGTGACTGTAAAATCGACTTGTTGTGGGTTCGATCCCCACTCGAGGAAATGAAATATTTATTTACATTTTATTTTCATTTCTTCGCTCTGGGTTCGCAAAGCGCTGCGTTGAGTTCCGCCACTCAACACGCAATGCCTCCAGAACTTGGCGGATAGTGAGTGGGTAACAGGGTGTCTTAACACTAGGTTCACTCTGCCTACCCTGCTGTGTGCGGGATACAGCGTGGAGCTGATAAAAAAAATCAAATAGATCAAATAGAGTAGGAACGTTTCTTTTCCAGGTATAATAAAAATTTATGAGTTTTTTTAAAATTAAATATAACTTATAAATATAACATCAATAAAATTGTGTAAATTACTTTCAGTAATTTCCATTAAGTACTTAATTAAGATACGTAATTAAAATCAGCTAGTTAGTAAAATAAAATTTTGGTTATAAACAGGTGGTTTTTACAGTTAAATATACAAGTAAGTTACAATATAAGTTAGAGGCAGTCGTGGCTCACCCTTCGCGTGAACCCACATACAAACGTGGACTGTAAATGCAACAGTTGTAGGTTTGATTCCCACTCGGGGAAATTAAATATTTAATATTTTAATTTCCTCGCTTTGGTAAAAGCAATGCGTGTCATTGAGTTCCGCCAATCAACACACATAGCCAGAATTCAGCGTAAAGTGAATAACAGATATGTCCTAACACTAGGTTCCCAGGGTCCCTCTTCCTGCCTACAAGTGGAATACAGCATGAAACTAAAAATAGATATATAAGTTATTAAAATAAGAAATCTTTTGCAGGCATGTATTAAGTGACGGCCGCTTAGTGGTTGGTGCCAGACGGTCCTTGGTGGATGCAGGTGGTGGTGGGAACAGCGCGGTACTCAGATGCAAAGCTTCGAATCGCGCAGGAGTTACACTATCTAGGCCGATGCTTTTGCAGCCTGGTAAGTGATGTTTTAATTTTTTTGGGAATAAAACCAACAAATTTATCAATGAAATACATACAGGCCAAATGTGTGACTGACGACGGTTGTGAATTCAATTTCCACTAGATTTACAAAATATGTCTCGGGAAATTTAGCTGAAAAACTTCATTCTCTCCATTATCCATCAGATCTTGAAGGCATTGTGTATTGAGTGGCAGAAATCGATGTCGCGCTTTGCCTCAACACCAGAGCGAAAATATTAAATATTTCATTTCCTTGACCAAGAATCGAACCCACAACCTGTTGCGTTTACAGTTACACATTGTACTCCTTCGCCACGACTGGCCTCAAACACAAAAACATTGTAATCTTATTTATGGCTACATCCCATGACTTCGAACACATGTCCTATGATCCGAATTAGGAGTAATTGACTACTGTACATACATACTTAAATAATTATCTGCAAATTCATTATAATAGTTCAAATGCGATGTTATATAAAGAGCCATTATTATTATATTAAAAATTCAATTACTTACCAGTTTTCCATCGACAACAGCTCGTCTAGACTAATCATATTAAAAAGCAATTCTTATTCATAGTAAACACTAGATCAGGATGTAGCTCTATAATGGATGATCCCTTCTTAAATTTCATAATATTTTAAGCAAAACAGTTTTATATTATATCAATTTATTAACGTCACACTGTAAGCTGCACATGTCAAGGTAAGCAGAAGGAACCTAGTGTAAAGACACTCCGTTCCCCATTTTCCGATGAGTTGTTGAGGTAGCGCGTGTTGAGTGGCGGAACCCAACGCCTCGCTTTGCCGTGTTACGTGTATGTGTGTTATAGACTAAATTGATTTCCGACTAAATTTAATGCAAAACAAAAATTGCGACAAGAAACAAATAACGGCAGAGGCCGTCGTGGCGCAGTAACACAAACGTTTGGCTGTAATCGCGTAAAGGTCATAGACCTTACAAAACAAGTCAAAATTATATATTTTTTTGTTCAAATATAAAATGTTTATACAATCATTGAGATTTGTTATTATTAAGGTACTTTCCCTTCAAGTACAATGATAATAGCGAAAACGTAAACAACAGATGTACGGGAAGAGGCCAAAACAAATTACAACTTTGAGTTGAGTTGAGTTGAACCAATTAACTTTCCGTTACAGCGAGGAAAATATGGAATAAAATGGAAAACAGCCCACGGCCGCCTGAGTTTTTACACGGGAAAACTTTTAATTAAGGGATTAAAAATGACATTAGAGAGAGAGTTTCAAACAAGTTTTCCTTTTGTTCATCGCGTGTTTTCAAGAAAAAAATAATTATAGCGAAATACTATGATAAAACATTATATAAACAATATTAATAATGTAAACTACTTTAAGATAAAGACAATAGATTCATAACATGTTTAATAGTAGATCTCCAGTTTCACGCTGTGTTTTTATTTTTAATTTTATTATTTTTTATTTTATTTTTTACGTTTCACGCTTTATTTTCAGCGGAGTGTTTTTACCTGAGGGAACATAGCGTTAAGACACTTCGTTTCCAATTTTCTGCCAAATTCTAAAGGCAATTCTAAAGGCACGGATCTCAATGCCGCTCGTTTTGCCTCCACACCAGAGCGAACTAGCGGGCGAGCGAGCGGGCGAGCGCCACGCCACGACTGGCCTTATTTGTGTTTCAATCATTGAAATGAGTTCTTCAATTATATTAGGCATATGAAAAGGAAAAATATTTCGTTCCCATTACTTTCAGCAAAATATGGAAATATGGAAAGTTTTAATTAAAGATTATTATATTTTTCGTCCTGATAACGTCCTTAAAGTATTTTTTATTCAGTATATAATAATATTATGATTATTTTTTGTGGAGATGTCTTCTTGTTGCTGGGTTCTTGAGCGATTACTTGGCCATGGTAATAACATCGAGTTTTCTTTAACATACTTTCTAATCAGCCTTTTACAAGATGGGATGTTTATTAATAGATCTTCTTTTTGTTTAATATTTATTAAAGTCTTCATTGTTGAGGCCAGTCGTGGCGCAGGAGCACAAGCGTATGCCTGTAATAGTTTGTGGGATCGATTTCCACTTGAGGAAATGAAATATTTCATATTTTTATTTTTTCGACCTGGTTTCAGGGGAAAGCGCGGCATTACGCCATCCAATCCGAAATGCCTTCAAAACTGGAAAGTGGACAGAAGGGGATCCTAACAATAGTTTCCGTCTGCGTACCCTGCTACACGCGGGATACAGCGTGAAGAAAAAAGAAAAAATGTCTTGATTTTATAAAAGAATTGTGCCTCGAGCCTACTAACTAGATCTCAGGCATCTATTTGTACTAGGTATCTCTCGTATCTCGCGGGGTAAATGAGATAAGGACCAACATGAAATATTATTGTTCTTAACTTTCCGCCTATTCAGACACACAGACTTTTTTACTTTAGCAAAACATAAATGATTTTGTGAGTGAAACTAAACAGAAGAAACGAATAAATATATTTTTTTATCAGCTTCATGCTGTATCCCGCACGCAGCGAGGTTGGCAAAGTGAACGTAGTGTTAAGACACTCTGTTACCCACTTTCCACCAAATCCTGGGCATTGCGTGTCAAGCGGCGGAACTCAACGCCGCGCTTTCGCTGTACACCAAAGCGAAGAATCGAAATAATAATAATAATACGATATATAAATATTTAAATTGTAATTAATTCTAAAATGGGAAAGAAGAGAATTTCTCTTCATATTAAAATCTCATTTCTAATAATTAAGGCAATAACAACAGATTGAAAGGTAAAAAAATGAAAGCGGGAGGAACTTCAATCTTATTCTTATTCAAATGAGTTTTGTATAAAGTATACGATACTTTGATGTTACGTTGTTATGCTTTCCTAATATTTCTTTAATCTAAGTATATTAGAAGTAGAAATGAATATTTTAATAATAATGAATAAATAATCATATTTATTTCTTAACTTTTTTGTCGTCGTGACGGTTGCGGGTTTGATTCCCACTTCAGGGAATAAAAAAAATTATAGTCAGCTTCACGCTGTATCCCGCTCACGGCAGAATAGGCAGAGGGAACTTAGTGTTAAGACACTCAAATTTGGAGGTATTATGTGTTAAGTGGTGGAACTCTACGGCGGACTTTGCCTCGACACCAGAGCGAATAAATTAAAGTATAAATATATATAAATATTTCATTTCCTCGAGTGGGGATCGAACCCACAGCCACACTTTGTGCCTCTGCGCCACGACTGGACTTCAGGGAATGATTTATTATTTATCAACATATTAATTTCTCCTATTATATATTTATTTATTATTTTTTTTTATATTTATTTCTCTCTGACTACCCCGCTAGGGATAAAGCGTGAAGGTAGTAGTAGTAGTAGTAGTAGGTAATTTCTCCTAACAATACCGGAGAGAAGAAATTAATATTTTATAACGCTGCGTTTTACCTTGTGGTAAAACGCAGCGTTTAATTTTGGTCCTCTGTTTACGGGATACAGCGTGAAGCTAAAAAAATATTAACCATATTAAACTTAAACTTGACAATAATTTAAATAAATGGTTACAATAAAAGTACAGATAGATTTTAATAGAATCTATGAACTGACGACAAAGTACAATGTAAATCTTACAAAATACAAGGATAATCTGTATCTCGACGTTAAATCCAAAAGAAAATGTTTTTTTCTGTTTTCTTTACTACAGTAAGACTAGTATCATTTTTTTTAAATTATCAGCTGCACGCTGTATCCCGCACACAGCAGGGTAGGCAGAGGGAACCTAGTGT
>DWAO01000614.1:0-23946 GCA_018230605.1 Heliconius congener
GAAATTCGGCAGAAAGTGGGGAACGGAGTGTCTTTCACTACGTTCCCTCTGCTTACCCTGCAGTGTGCGGGATACAGCGAAGCTGATTTATTTTATTTTTGCTCTGTTAATTCCGTCAATCAATGGTAAGAAGAAACTACTTAGCTTTCCACGCATTCACTAGCAGTACATACACCTTGGACTTGTATCCCAAGTGTAAGTTTTCTCTCTCTCTCTATTGATACCAATTTCGAAGTACATTTTCATTGAGTATTCACCTAATATAGTGAAAAAAGAGTGACTAGACTCTTGCTGTGAAATATATAAAATTTATATAAAATCTAAACGAGTTTTCAGCTTCTGTGTATATTTTGCCACATTTAAATATACGTTAAAAAGGATTTTCATGCGACAGTTGGAGGGGACGTTTGAAAATTTACTTTGAACCGCAGATAAATTGATTAAAAACATATCGTTTTCCGCGTTCAGCACACATTTTAAAGTGATGTATATTTTTCCCACAATTCAATGTGGAAACGTTATGTCAAAATTGTATAACAAATTGCTTAATCAAATTGTTTATAATTTCACAAATAATATTAATAAACTATTTAGAAAATCTTTTCCTGTCCTACCTATTATTAATTATTATTAGATAATATTATGTTTATTATTATATATAAAGCAATATATATAAAGCTTTTCTATAATTTGTCTATAATATAACAATACCTTTAAGCCTATGGTCGCTATACCCTATTCACGAAGCCATAAGATAAAAGGTAAAATGAAAATAGGTTTTTTTTTATATCACGATTGATGGAGCTCACTATAGTATATTAAGTAAAAAAATATCTATATATTTATGGATGTAAATAATATTATTGAACGGTGTCTATAAACCTAGTGTTATACGCTGCTTGCCCTGCCATAAATTTGATTAACCATGTAGCTGAAAAAATTAAAAAATATAGGTATATATAGTATAATTCATGTATAATATTTTTATATTTATAGTCGAATTGTATTTACCACTAGGGTACAAGTTAACGTCGTGTCGTCGTCGTCGTACTGCAATTATGAATTAAAAAACAAATGAAAAGTGACAAAGAGAAAACAAAAGAACATCTTGATGATAATGAATAAACAATGAATTAATACAATGGAGGCAAGTGTACTGCGAATGGGACACGCTGGTAATATACCGAGACGACAGGTTGTTATGTGTTTTCAATTAGGTATTTTAAAGTTAATTTCTTATTTTTTATTTATATGAGAGTCGCAGCGTCTGTAAACGCGGCGGTCGTGAGTTCGGATCTCACGCGGGGAAATGTTAAATTTAATTTCCTTACTCTAGTAAGAACACCTAGAGATACAGTGAGTTTCAGCATTCAACACGCAATGTAGAACGAAGAGAGGAACGAGGTATCTTAAGAGAATATATCTCTCTCCTACTCGGATACTGTGTTAAACAGAACAAATATGAGCGCACACTGGGAGAGAAGCCAATAGTAAATACTTCAAGTACATTTATGTAATATAAGTTATTTGTTATTTAATATACAACCAACGTTGTTACCTAGTGACTTTCCTTCCCTCTTGAATAGCTTTTGTAAACTTTGTAGAGTCGTTCTCATGAGAACGACTCTACAAAGCTGCATGCAGCACGCTGGACTAACACTTGTGACAATCTTGTTAAAAATTCGCTGTAGAATGGACTTAGTAGTTGGCTATAGAGCACTGGGCATATTCCTTGGGATATACTATATATATATATATAGTATATCCATATGGGACTCGTAGCTATAAAATTGAACTTTGGGGCTATGATTTTTCATATATTGTTTTATTAGTGTTAAGTTCTATTGTTAAGTCTACGTCCCCATTCCCTTCTCCAATTTTGTTTCTGACTAGCCGTCTAATTCTGTTTTTTTGTATTAAATATTTAATTTCGACGAGTGGGAATTGAACTCATAATTTGTCGTTTGTGCCCCTGCTTCCCGACCGGTCTCAATGATATCTATATCTATTTTATATAAAAATCTTCTTTTTTAATTCACTATCCGTTAGTAAAAAACTCATTAATATGAACATGAAAATAACTCGTACAACAAATTTAAGTATAGATCTTAAAGTTAAGTCAAAACTAATCTATTTATACGGCTTTTTGCTATTTTGGGGGCTATTTAATGTTTTGTTTTACGGTTTTCGGAAATTAATCAAAAGAAGTCGTAAAAACAAAGTTGCGTATAATTAGACTTGGTATTTATGTATATTTGTGTTCGATACCTTTATTTGTGTTTTTAAATAATACTTATATATACTCGTATATTAGAGCCCATCGTTGGGCAGTGTGACGTGTGACTTTACATGCGACAGTTGTGGGCTCGATTCCCAATCGGGAGAATAAATAATTTGAATTTTTGCTCTGGCAACAAGACAAACCGCGTTTAATTTCACCTATTCACAATTTCAAAAATAATTCGTTGTCCCGAGTAAAAATCGAACCTATAATTCAGACGCTGTGGGGAAACGGTCTTAATGCGTAAAAATAATATTTAATTAAAACAAAACAACTTAATAATAAATATATATTTTTTATTTTTAAGCTATTAAAACATGGCAACAATATAACTTATAATTTATGAATAAATAATATATCATAATATGTGACGAGTTAGTGACCGTGATGGTCACTAAGTTATGGTTGAGTGATGTTATTTTCTTTTTCGATTTCAGGCAAATTTGCTTCTGGAAAAAACAACAAGAAATTAAATAATAATTTGTTACTAAAACGGTTTTTTTGCGGCTACACGCTGTATCCGTGTATCCAACACATAACACCTGTTAGGTAAAGGAAACTTGGGAGTACCTTTTGTTTAAACAGTCCGTTCCCATTTACACTTCTTTTGCCGACTTTCCGCCGAATTGTTCTTGACATAATTTAATGGCTAATAACAATTTTTATCCTTGTTGAACTACAGGTAATTTTATAATAGTATTTTAACACTAAGATCTAAATGCGACGGGGGCGTGTGCGATCCCCTCTTAGAGCAGTAGCTGTCGTATATAGCTAATATTAATAATTCTTCTTTCCCCAAGACAAAACTGTGCGTTGAGTCCCACCACTTACCACGCTATATTCGGAAAATTTGGCTGAAAGTGAAAGAAAAAAGAAAGAAAGTATGCAAATATTAAGTTCTCTCTTCGTACAATTCTGAGCTAAAAAAAAAAATATTTACTTATCGAAGCAAACCGGTGGTTCCTTCGTGTCTTCCTCACTGAGATAATCGCATTTAGTTTCCGGAAAGCCGAGTAACTCAGCCAGCAAATTTATATCTTCGTAACTGGGTCGAGCTCGAAGAATCTGATTTTAAATTAATTAAAAAAAATAAATTTGTTATTCTGATACATAAGCTATATTACTCTAAAGTTTCATTTAAATCCTTTCAATATTTTTTGCGTGAAAGTGGAACAAATATCCGCTCAAATTTTTACATTTTCACAGTATTATCCCCTCACATACGCCTCATTGCGAAATCGAGTCGTAGGTATTGGCTACAAAATTCAAAGTTGTTTAACGTTTAGTAGTATTTTTGTAGTAGTATGTGTATATATTTTAATTTACAAAAATACATTGATCATATACTCAATTCGAAATCTTTGTTGCAAAAATATATTTTAAATAGAAATAATAAGAAAAGCTTACTTCAGTAGTGACTTCGTATCGGTCGTCGACGGGCGGCATGTTCCAGAACACGACGCCCACCACCGTCGCGTCGCGCACGTAGAACAGCATGCCGCGCTTGTATCTGCTCTGGTACTCGTCTGACCTGTTTGTATTATTATTGCATAAATAAAATGTTTACTAGATAAGTAGTTAATAACGTGAAGATACTTCTTACAAAATCTAATATCATTTTTACTTGCCATGTGTTGATATTATTTTAATTTTTTTATCTCGGAAAATTCAGCATAAATTGGAGAATAGTGTCTAAACTAGATTTTGTACTGCTATATGCAGAAAACAGAGTGAAGTTAAAAATAAGGTACTTTTTATAGCACGGTCTATCCCCGTCCCCCGCGGCAGCAGGCGCCTGCGGCTTGGGGTCCTCATTGCACGGCTTGAATATGCCCACTGTCGCCATACACGCTCCTATCTCGCCGACACCCTGAGATTTGAACAAAAAGGTAAATAAGTGCGACGATTTTTATTTAAAAAAAATTACTTGTACTCGTAGATTATATTGACACGGAAGTATAAAAAATCCTTAATTTGATATCGACAAAACTGAATAGTTTTTTGCTGTCAATTTTTTTATTCAACTTCACGCATTTTTCTCATTACATTATATATCAAATCAAATGATTCGTTTTAAAGAATTATTATTGGCGGGAAGAATACAAGAGAGCTGTTATGGGAGGCCCAAGAAGGCTTTAGACCTGGAAGAGGGTGTATAGATCAATTCTTTTCCCCCCGAATTATCCCGGAACAATTTTTGCCCGTTAAAAAAAAGTTTTCTGTGCTTTTGTGGACTTGATTTGTTTTTTTTGTTTTTGTTGTTGTAAGAACGAAATTATGAGAGACACTACCCCGGTACTATGTAAGCGAACCCTTGCTACAGTCTGAAAAGTTTCTTTACAGAGACCACTCGGCCTGCGTGCGAGTAGGTGCTGGCATGTCGCCCTGATTTGACATCCGATCGGGTGTTAAACAAGGTTGCGCTATGTCAGCTTGGTTGTTCAATTTATATTTGGATAGCTGTCTCCAAGGAGTGAAACAAAGTGATATGGGAGTGAAAGTAGGTGACTTGAGTGTAAATTCTGTTCGTTGTACCCAGATGATGCAGTGCTCATGATGCATCAGAATGCAAGTTGCAGTCATTAGTCACTACTCTGAAAAAAGAATGTGAAAATAATGGTCTACGGCTAATTGCGAATAAAATAAAGGTTCTGGTATTTGAAAGAAATGAAGAAAAGACGGAATGTAAAATCAGTGTAAATAGTAAGATATTAGAACAATTGAATGAAGTGATATATTTGGGAAGTATGTTTAGTAGAGATGGAAGTTACGAGATGGTTGCGGAAAGGCGTATTGCTGCCAGTAATATGGTTAACGGAGCCTCAGCTGCATTGATGAGACGCCGAAACCTCAGCACAGCTGAACGTTTTTCTATTATAAAGCAGCAAAACTTGGGTATTACAGAAGAAGAATGAAAGAAAGATAAATGCTATGGAGATGCTATCTCTTCGTAGGATCAGTGCAGTTAGCTTAGCTGATCGAATCCGCAAAGAATAGATACACAGAGTGGCATGTACTAGGGAGGTTGTCACGGTGAGAATAAAAATGAACGTGCTCAGCTGGTTTGAACACGTCGAACAAATGAGTGATGAAAAAATGGCAAAGAAGATTTATGATTGAAAAGTTAGCGCTAAGAGAGATAGAGAGAGACCTCGATTGACCTTCAAAAACACATTACAAATATACTTGAGGTAAGTCACGTAAAAAGCATGAGGGTATGTTTGAGGAGGTTGATGACAGTGGAGGAGGCGAAAGAGATATTCAGAGGCCGTAGCGTTTGCCGCTCCATCCTCTCTGATTCTCTTTGTCCTTTGCTATTAATATTAATAATTATTTCAAGCAAAATAGCCAAGTAGACATTCCCATAGCAAATAAAAAATAAATTTAAAAAAAATCTTTTTAAAAATAGACAAAATATCACCTCCATATTTATAGCCTCCCCTAGAACCAGTTTAAAATGCGGCTCCATATTACAAGGTACCCAGAAGCCGGCCATGTTGGCGCCCGCGATGTGGCCCTGCTCCTGCGCGTTGCCGTAGTG
The DNA here is from genome assembly GCA_018230605.1 of Heliconius congener. Lineage (NCBI taxonomy): Eukaryota > Metazoa > Arthropoda > Insecta > Lepidoptera > Nymphalidae > Heliconius > Heliconius congener. The sequence goes on from DWAO01000614.1 coordinate 5,823, forward strand.
CGCCAGGCGCAGCCTCGTGTCCTTCCATTGAGAGTAGAAACTTGCTGCGTCTCCTGCCTGGAAGATTAAAAAATACGTACCTTTTTGCATAACTTACAGACGTATTAGGTGGCCGAACCCTGCACCGCACTTTGCCTGACTAGATCAAAAAAAACAGTTTAATATTAAGCCACACCCATTGGAGTGGATGCTTACTTATACTCTATTCAGGAAGGCATGAGATATCACATGTAAAAACACCCAACAGCTAAATTGTTCTAAACTTGAGACGCATTTTAATACATACTATAATAATTTTAGAGCATAGGTACTGCGGACTTTTACATTAAAATGTGTTGTTTTCTCATCACGGTCGGATTATTTCCGCCATTTTCTACCATCGATCTGTACAACGGTACCATTGTGATTCCGTTGATACTGTGTAGTTTTTTTTATTAATTTTCTTATTTTGTTAAGTGTAAAGCTGTTTTGTAATTATTTTGTTTTTGTTGTTCTGGTGTCGAGGCAATAGTGCGGCGTTGATTTCCGCGACTCAACACGCATTGTTTCGAGAACCCGGTGGAAAGTGGGGAACGGAGTGTCTTAAAAATAGGTTCCCTCTGCCTGCCGTGTGCGGGATACAGCGTGAAGCTGTTTTTTTTACTTATGTTCATTATTTAATAAAAAACGTGATTTAGATTAATAAAAAGAATAATTTTGAATCTTTTTATGAATGCTTCTTTGTAGTTGAAGTTATCATATATTTGATGGGTGTAACTTTGACTACAAAACAAATTATGAGAGGACTAATAAAACAAAAATCTCTCTTGCAATATCAGCCCCAAAATATGAACCTACTACTTACCACATACAAATGAGTCCTAGCTTCCAATTCACTGTTGACCAAATAACCACCATTCACAGGATCTAATTCCAGAAAGGACTCTTCCGCCATTTCCATACGAGGTTCTGTACCGATTGCGACGAACACCTACACACAATGACATTGACAACATTAATCACTTACATAGGAACTTTTTTTATAAAAGTAAAATAATCTTATTGAGCGATTATTAAATATTAAGACAAGGAAAAAAAAAGTTTTAACCGGCTTATTTATGAATATTTATATTATAAACACTAAAGAGAAAATATTAAGTATCTATTTAATTTCTTTTAACATTCACAACCTGTCGCGTTTACAGTCGCACGCGTGTACTCCTGCACCACGACGGACCTCAGCGTCGCTCTGGTAACGAGATAAAACGCGGTGTTGAGTTCCGCCACTCAACACACAATGCCTCCAGAATTCGGTGGAATGTAGGGAACGGAGTGTCTTATCAGTAGGTTCCACGATTCCCTTTGCCTACCCTTCTATATGCGAAATAAAGCGCAAAGCATAAAAATAATGTGTTTTTAGTTATTTTAAATTTTGGAAGCAACAAATTTGAAACACATTGCGGAATTTCATTATAGGCACGTATACTCAGAAATTGTTGATAACGACGCTTATGAGGTGAGCTTCAATAACCGCGACATAGTTTTACTCTAATGCGGTTATTATACTACAAAATTATTTTTGATTTTAGTATTAACAAATGTTATAGAATATACATAAATTTTATATGAAATTTTAATATATTTTTTTGTTAACAAGATTCTCTTTTTCCATTAATATAGGAAGTCCACCATGAAGTCCACTCCATTTTTACATTGGAAGAGATATTTCCATTGTTTCCAGTCGCCATTGTTTCTGGCGACGGAACCCAATGCCGTAATAGTCAATAAAGTAAAATATTATTTCATTTAAAAATATCCTAACGTCGAAATTGGACCTGTATCAAACAATTAACGTGCTTACAGCCTACCACTGCGCCACAATAGTCTCAATTATTTTTTGTATTTTTTTTTCTATTTTTTAAATTTATACTGTACGCTGTATATAGCAGAAAAAGCAGAAAGAAACTAATATTAAACCCTCTATTTCCTCATTTGGCCCGAAAGTGATATAGGTTTTGTAGTTAAATCTCTACTTACATAATCTGTGACGAGAGACGATCCATTGGATAATGTCAGTTCAAGTCGACCGTCGGGGGTTTCAAACGCATCATATATTTGAGCTGTACGATATAATTTAAAATAATATTAAAAGAATAACTTTACGGATAAAGTACGTTTTTACAAGCACTTTTTAATTGATTAACAATTATAAAAACGTCATAATGATATTTCATGTTTTTCCTTTTTTCATGCTTTGTCAAGGAGAAATTAGAAAAAAAACTATCAAGCATCAATCCGTATCTAATACAACACCTAGTGTAGAGTGGCGGAACACAACGCCGCGATTCATCTTACCAAAGTGGAGAAATGGACGTATTATTAAAAATATAATCATTTGCTATCATTGGCTGTCCCAGTTTGTACGACAAAGCCATCGGCTTTAATTGTATGTATGTCAGTACAGTTAGTCTTATTAAAAGCTACCACTGGGTCGGAGAGCAATTATGCTGAGTGAATAAAAGAAACTTAACAGTTGCTCTTTTAAATTGTTATTTTTACAATATGCTTATAACAATGATTACCCGTACTCAAATCACATATGAGCGTCTATTGTATTTATTTCCATACATTATCGCTATTCTAATATCTTGAATAGGAAAATATATGTTGTTAGTATATTTTTTTTAATTTTAAATCGTTGCAAGTCCAAACAAAAAAAGCTATTTAAAAGATTGATCTTAAATTTTTCAAGCAACTTAATTAATAGATACGAAGTATTCCCAGGTTCCCTCTGCCTATATGCGGGATACAGCTGAAAACAATATACACAGATTTTATTTTTAAACATAATCCCTTGATTCGATTTCACAATCGCTATTTAAATTTAAACAACATAACCAATTAACTACTAAGATAAAAGTAATACAACCCCCAAATACATATTAAAGATTTATTATTAATATTTGTACACAACTCACTTCTCGGAACAACAGTTACTCCTTCTGCTTTAATTTTCTCAGTGGCCCATTCTCCGATATATTCGGGCAAAACTCCGGCCATTATACCTTTATCCTTTATTATATGAACTATTTGAATAGGTTCCTCGTCGTCTTCACGTTCGGTCTGTTTATCTATTCAATAATATTTTTTTATCAATGGGCAATAATATTATACAAACGATTGAAAGTGATATTGAATAGCTATTTTTTTAGTTACACGCGTTGTGACGCATAGCAATAAGCAAAGGGAACCAAATAATGTCAAAACACTCCATTCGGTATGCAGGGAAAGCCAAAATAGTAAAATGAAAATAATTTAAAATAATAGTGTATAATAGAAAATATGAAGTAGGAGGCAGAGGCTTTGACTCTAAATGATTATACAATAATTGCGGAAATATCATACTCATTCTTCCCAAGTACCAAGCCAATTCACAGCCCAGAAAGCCTCCACCAACTATGACGACGTGCTTCGACGCCTTGACTTGTCTGTAAGCGATCTCCAGATCTCGTATAGTTCGTAGCGTGCACACTTTGTCCCGAACTGGTTTTGGAGCGGACCTGAATATCCTTAAGTTTTTTGCTTTTGCCCCTGAAATTGGGTGTGTAATCTAAGTCTTTGCTAATAGCAAAATCTAAGAAAGAAAATCCTACCAATGTACTAACAAAAATTTTAAGAAATTAATTGGCTAGAATGCTTGCCCGGTGTAACACATCATATTCATTTACAAGCTACTTAAACACTTGCCAGGTGCAATCAGACATCTTTCATAATATATGGGTTGTTCCCCACACATTGTTTTGACCCAAGCCACATGGTCATCAGCATCCACCCTGTTGACGCACCAACCCTTTGCAATAGACAATGCTGGGCCTATCTTTTTGCGATAAAACTTAATTGGATCTATGAATTTTGAACAATCCGCTAAATACATGCTGAAATTGTAATACCCAATTAGAAAGATTTTACATAGATTGTTAATTGAAATGGTTAAATCGATCTAAAGCACTAATGAACGTATTTTTAGTGAATTAGCCTTAATTTCGATAGATGAAATTAAAATTCTTTAAAAACTATAAGGTAAAAGTATAAGTATAATTTGGCATTGTAATCATTAAATAATTTTTCACTACTTACGTATGCCGCTTTCCATCTTCAATATAATTTAATGTACCAAAATCTGGTGGCTCAGGATTCCACCACATGTGTTTCGACATGGGTGGTTGCATGTATGGCAAGCAATCTTCTCTGGTGATGAAGAATACCTGAAAATATTATTTATTGTTGCCATTATTAATTTAATGTCATCATCAGTAATTTTTAAACTTTTAAAATAAATCAATCAAAGCTTCATGCTGTATCCCGCGCACAGCAGGGTAGGCAGAAGTTCTAGTGGGATCTAGTGTTGAGACACTCCGTTCCCCACTTTCTGCCGAATTATAGAGGCATTGCGCGTTGAGTGGCAGAGCTCAACGCTGTTCTTAGCCTCGACACCAGAGTGAAGAAATGGAAATATAAATTTAAGTAAATATTTCACCTCCTCGAGTGGGTTGTTGACATTCTAACCAATAAATGTTACCTTGGCCGTCTTATCATGTTCCATGATAGCTCTATAAGCTGCCCAGCCAGCAGCTCCGGCGCCTATTATCAAATACTGAACACACGCCGGTAGATCCTTACTATGGTAAGGATATTTCACCTTACGACGAGGACGCCCTAAAACGTAAAATTTATAATTTTACTGAATCTTTAGAACTTTTTAAAAGTAATGTTATTGTTGACGACCCCCTTTCTTTCTTATGGACCTTCGCAGCCATTCGCACACTAAAAGTGAACAATAGAATGGTGTTTCTTTATTTTTCAAGTGTTCCGATTCTGCAAAAATGAAAAAAAAAACTTTTATATGAACAACTTACACTTAACTACATTTTCACCAAGTTTTTTCTGCAATTCATTCCACAAGTACCATTTATAAATCTGAAAAGTCAATTATTACGGAAGTTAATAATAAATGACTTTATAGTTCTAACATGCAATCAATCTTTGAATAAGTCATTCCAACTTACCAGCCCCATGACACCAAAAAATGAAACAAGTGACCAGACATACACCCAGGGGAAGGGAGGTGGCGGAGGAGGAGGGCACGGTGGGGGATCTGGTACTGGCTTTACAGAGCACGGACCTTTTGTGCGCGCACAATCAATCATAGGCTGAAATTGTTTATTTGGCTGTGATTTGTGGTTATGTTAATGATTTAGAAATTGTATTTTTGAAAATTGTTTAGATTTTTATAGTCTTAAGTATTATTGATTTCAACTTTAAATTATCTTCTTCATATTATAAATAAAAAGATATCATTGGGAAAACAATTTTATTTTAAAACTCTTAACATTTTTTTTAAGTTCACGTCATCAAAATCAGAGCCCGCTTATGTGAACTGTTTCTGAGTGTTATCATTACTATGAATCTGCATTTTTTCAAAGTCTTCTATTTCCGCCTGTTCTAAGAGTGCAAGTCTATCGAGAGGTTTCCAAGGTTCATGAAACGCATATTTATATTTCTGTCTACCATGATAACCAAGCTTTCGTAATGGTTCCCGTATATCATCTGGATTTGGTAGTTGCCTTGGTTTCTCTTTCAAATAATTGGGATGAATCATTGCTGAATTGTGGAACAAGCTCTGCATATTAGTATACGGGCTTCCAAAATTTATTTGTGGATTGTTAAACAGCTCCCTTGCATCTTCACTTAGTAACTCCTGTCGAAAAAATATTTGTATAGCATACTATACTTAATGCGGTAATTTAAGTGCGTTTGACGAAATCTCTTTCAATTTCAATCAGATGGTATGGAAGTAAAAATTCCTTACCAACCTCTCAAAAACTAGACATCAAATGCCTTCCTACACCAATCATCGACGTCTCGCCTTCTCCTTTATCTGGTCTAGATTTTCGCCTGCCAAATAGGCTTTTAAGATAACCAAAGAACCCAGGACTTTCAGGCTGCTCTTCTTTCTCGCACTGTTCCTCAGAGCCTTGGGGACACTGTTGGCCTGGACACTGATGACCGTGGCTTTGTTGGTAATTGTGCTCGTGACCTCCTGGCTGGTGGATGGTGAACACCACTCCGGTCCACTGAATGAAATGAACAAAGCACAAGCTGGATTTCATTACACAATTGAATACGGGCTCTGATTTCGTCTAACGCACTTTTAATAAACTCGGAAATATTATTTTTCAGTTATATATGAGAAATATAAATTATTTGCGTTTTTTCATGTTTTTATTTTAAAAAAGGCATTTTAATCTACGAGACGAAAAACGATACCTTAGCGTTACTAGGAGGTAGAGGGGGAACTACAACATCTGGAACTTTTATTCTATAAGGATCATAATTAGGTGGTTGAGGCTCTCTAGGACATTCTGCACGCCAAGCAGGGGGAGGTAGATTATTCTTAGGCCAAGGCTCTACCTTCTTTCCTTCAATTTGAGGTACACCTTTGCAATTATCATCTTTTGAATAATTTCGTGATGATCCTAAAAAAATATGTTTTTAATGTTTTTCGATAACATTAGAAAAATTATAATTAAACTATATCCAGAATCAAGTAGGAGATATCTATTACTAATAAATCCAAATGTCCGACTAGCATTATTAGTATATAGCAATATTTTCTAGCCAGAATGACTGTATATTCTGTGATAGCGAAGTTTTGTGAAGATATGTTTAAACAAGAGCTAGCATAAGTTGTGGGTGCCGAATTTGACATATACTCTTTACTACAATTTTTAGCACCAAATTGTATATATATGTAGGTATTGATATATACTTACCGAAAACAGTTGAAATTTCCAAAATGTCTTTATTATATATCACATAAGGACTTATACGCCGAATAGGATTACAGTAACGGAACGGACAACTCAACATTTTGTTAAAATATATTAAAATTGCACAAAAATTTTATTTATTCTTGATATTTTATTTGAATATTATTTTGTTAACAGTTTGTAATTTGGACATTTTGAGAATCTTGACATTAATTGAAAATTAGAATGATAGAAGTGTCAATGTATTTTTTAATGGCTATCACAAGCTAAAGAGGTTACCTACATCAGAATAGTAGTAGTTGAACAGCCTTTTTAAATTACTTACAGCAATTATTCACAAAAATTAATGCAAATGACGTAATTATTTCGAGGACTGATTAGAGATACCAGTTATGAAGTAAATTAAAAACCGACACTGAAGCAAGAACCATTTTAATTTCCTCGTTTCTCCCAATTAAAACGTAATGCCTATCGTGGGGCAGAAATCGAGAACAGAATGTTTTAACATCACATTCTCTCTGTTACCAGTGGCCTGTGTAAGCTCAGGGCAACACTCGACAGATTTTAAGAGGCAGTAAATTTGCAGGCCAGTAGTCACAGTAGGAATGAAGGACGTAGTCAAGTGGTCTGGACACATCGAGATTATGGGTGAAGAAGAATGGTAAAAGATAGAGGGAGACCGCAGTAAATACCTACCTACCTTAATAATCCTCACTTCTAGATCACGGTATTAACGATACTATGGGATCCCCCAGAGGTCATGTCTAAGGTATAAAGAGAATGGAATGATAGCAATGGACAATGTGACAGTAATACGCAGAGTGCGTTGCATTTGACGCTCTGCTAGGGATAAAGTTGTGTGATCTCAGATCCACACATGTCATCTTGATCTCAGATCCACACATGTAGATCCATAAATAAGATATCATATCCACATATGTGATCTCAGATACACATCTGTGATATCACATTCAACTGTTGATGTCTAAGTTGCGGGTGAAATTAACAGCCGTTAAAATCAAAAAACCACTGCAGCTGTACAAAAAGATTGGGAGAAATGGACTACCGCAGAACATCGCCAAGAAACCATCCAACCCAACCAACCAAGCGCTGTTGTAGACTCAAATCCACCAGTGACGAGGCACAAGAGGCAACATTTGATGAAAGGTTCTACAAAAAAATGTGGCAATTACAGTCTTATTGCAGCACTTATATCACACGCAAGCAAAATACTGCTACATATACTAAATGAACGTTTAAAATCCTACTTGTCAAGAGAAATTGCGCCGGAACAAACTGGAGTTGTGAAAGCTACTAGGGAACAAATTCTTATCGTACGCCAAGTACGACTTGGAGAAAGCACAGGAATTTAACAAACCCGTTTACACCTGCTTTGTTGATTTTTCCAAAGCGTTCGATTCGGCGAATGGCTAGTCTTATGGAACATTTCTCTACAAATAGGGACACCAAAGCATCTAGTACATCTTATTAGACAGTTATACGAAGGAGGAACTGCCTCTGTGAGAACCCAACGTGCCCAGCATCATTTGGGCGGTTTTTATAAAAGGCAGCGAATGCTGACCAACAATATCACGACGACGACGATGTTAAAGACCGTGCAAAGTAGAGTAAGTTGAGCAAACTCCTTACATGCGCTCAATGTCCCGTTAAAAAGTAAAATCTAGCCACCACTGAAAGTAAAAACATATTTCACTTAAGTCTTTTCAAAAAATTATTTCTAAGAATTTTTCATTTGATGTTCTATGAAAAGGATGGAAAGTCATGGGTAGATAATTATATTTGTTTTGTAAAAAAGGAACTCCTTAATAACGAAAATATTGAATCAATTTTATTTTGTACAAAACAACTCAAACCGATTCTATAGTTACGTTTACACACACACCTCTTATCACTAAATAAAGTATATGTACAATTATTTGGAATTTATACTATAATAATTGTTAATACAAAAAATTAATTCTGCTATAATAAAGTGTAAAAAAAGAAGGAAATTTAGAGGAAATATTGAAAACTTTTGTATTTATAATGCTTATCAAATTTGTTGAAAACGTTGCTTTTTTAGGTTAAAGAAAAGCGAAATTCGCAAAATGTTGAAATTTACTTACCTGCTGTAATATTCCAAAATATTTTCAATACTTAATATTTCTTTTTTATTTCTTTTCTTTTTTTACTCTTTGTGTAATTGATGTATACTTATACAAATATATTAAAAGTGATTATTACAATCATTATTCATTACAAGGCTGAAAATATCTATGACGCTTTTGTTTCATATAAACTTTACTTACTTTATCAATCGAACCTACTACTATCAGATAATTAGATAAATTTACACCTATACAAATAGTGATAGTATATAGGAATAATAAAATCTTAAAGTACAAAATCATATTGTTTCATTGAAAGATTATTAAGAACATATTTGTAAATAAATTACTAAATTTTATATAATATATATAATAATATTTTTTTATGATTTTTATTAATACTTTATAATTTATATAACAATAATTAATGAAGTGAAAATAATTTATTATCTTTTTGTTTTTTTTTTCATATGTATACGTCAAGAATCAAATTAATAATAATAAATGAGCAAATTAAACATATTTATTTGAAATTAATAAATATTAAGATATATAAACTTATGAAATATATGAAATGTTGAATCATAATCAATTACATTTGTATTGTATTAGATTCTAATGAGATCGTATACAAATATATAAAAAAAAGTGCTGCATATTATATTATACAATAGGCTTCTTGACTCATCTAAAGGTTAACTATGTTTCATATAATTTCCCCAATTATATAGTTTCGATAAACAAGTGACTTACTACCGATTTACTTGATGTGTTTCGACTCTTTGCTTGATTATTGTTGTATTATGTTGTTTTTATTAAAAGTTTTTGAGGTCATGCTTACTTACTAATGTGTAAAATATTGATTAATAATTTATATGAAGTCAGAGCATTTAATTAAGCCATAGACAAACAAATGTTAAGTGATCTATTGTAGAATATTAGTCTGTGTGTTTATGTCTTATATCAGATTTTATTAAAAACTAACAATAAAATTCCTATTCTCCTTAGAAATTGCAATTTGCAAGTAGATACTATACAAATATGTTTCTTTCGAAGTTTGCAAAATGTTACAAATATTTTTCGTTGTGTGGAATTTAATCCTGTTATATACATAGTATTATATATTATACACCATAGAACATATTCATTTTATAATCTAAAAGAAGAGGCAAGATATTAACATTTTCTTTCTCAGTTTCATTTAAGTAATAAATAAAATAAATTACATGTAATAAATTTACACATGATAGATACTTTTTGTTTTAATTATGCATATTATAAAGATTTTACAATTTATTACTTTTAAACAGAAAAAAAGGCGTTAATATAATTACTTCTGTGATTGTTAATTTACGTAAAATATTTATTTAAGAATAAGATATGGTTCTTTAAACATCAATTTAGTAAGTAGAATAAGTGGAGAAAAAGATTTATCTATTTTCAATTTATTTTTATTATTATAATTCAATATCATCAACTTATAAATTATTTGAATAAATAGATACATTTATAAGGTAAAATATACATACATAAACATATTCTTCTACCAATTATGATGATTATTATGATCTATTTAATTATAATTATAATATAGTTACTTAAATGAAATCACATGATATTATTATGAAATTTACCTATAATTTATTATTAACACACAGCACACACCCGGCCTACCTCAGCACACTCAGCTTCTTCAGTATGTTACGGAAGTGAAGATACTGAAGTGGGAGTGTGATGAGGTTGAGGCTGCTGGCAAACACTGGGATTAATGCCAGGACGAAGAAGTAGAAGACTTCACAATAACTTTTACATATTAAATTAAATAGAAATAAATCTAATCTAAACTATTTATATAGAAAAGGAAGTGTTAAATGTGTCATTACAAAACATTATATACTTTATTTACAAAAAAATATTTTAAAGTATATAGTATAACATCTCGAATAATTAGGGGCTATCCATAAATAAGGACGTACCTAGTGTTAATACACTCCATTCCCCACTCTCTGCCGAGTTCTGCCCGAGTTAATATCCCTGTCCTGTCACTCCCTACCTAGTATGAAAATACAAATTCATATATGGGGAAGGACTCCTTACCCCATGTCACACAATGTCAATCTTTGTCGATTCTCTTTACCCTTTTTGAATTTGTAATTTATGAATGGCCTCTTTCTTCTAATCAGTTAGAATGAACTGATATCATTTAATGTATATTTAATCATGTGTATCATTTAATCTTATGTAAGTTATCTATTGTACAGTACAATTAAAGAGTCGTGGCACTTAATTAGGCTATCTGAACTTTTGCGCATTGCACACTCTCACTCGGGAAAAGAAAAATATTAAGAAAAATCCTAAAATCAAATCTGGGCAGCCTACAGCTAATAACTTAGGGCCACGACTCGTCGACCCTACTGTAATGTATGTCCTATTAAAATACAAAAAGATAGTTTATATACAAAAAGCAGTTTTTAAAATAACATCTCAAATACTTTCTTCTAACAAATCAGTTTCATTGAACTGATAAAGTTTAAAGTTATCTGACCCCTTCGGGTCGGTCGTGCCCTATTCAAGTCCGAAAAGCCAGTTTATGCCTTGCGCCAGGAAAAGTACTAGTGGCTGCCAGGCCACCACCCATCGTATCCAGTCCAGTAATTGTCCATACAAAATGTGTGGTCTGTCCCATCTGGTGTATTTGATAAGGAAATATTAAAGTAATAGTTAGTAAGATAAACAACTATCTAAATTATATTTATTAATATTTTTAAAATTAATTATTAAAAGTCGTAGCCTAGTGGCACCAGCGTGTGATTATAAAAGCGATACTCGGAGGAAATGAAATATTTAATATTTTCAGATTCTGGCATTGGCAAAGCGCGGCTTTGAGTTCCGCCACTCGCACGAAATGTTTTAAGAATTCAGAATATCGTAAGTGAGGAATGGAAAATTGTTGATTGCCTTCCTACCCATAGCAGTTATTTCAGTTTATCTAGATACACATGTAGGTAGTAATTTTATGTTTATATTAACATAAAAAGTGAACGTTTCTTTTCAAACATACTTGATATCAACACCATGTTCCGTGCTTAGGATAAAATATATATAAACATATTTTATATGTTTTCTAAATAAATTTTATCCACCTAAAATATCAATTACTTTTAATTTAAAAAGGATACGGATTAGTGAACATGAATTTCAAGTCGACTTTCTCCTTACAGTACGGGCAGCTCTGTTTCTTTCCTACGATACACCAGCCACGGATGCAAAACTCGTGAAAGACATGGCCACATGTTAGTTTGTATGTGTTTTCTGGAAATTTTAATATTTTTTTGTATACTTTATATATTTACTAGTTATTCAAGGAACGCCTTGAAAAATTCGGCAAAAAGTGCGGAACGGAGTGTCTTAACACTAGATTCCCTCTGTCTACCTTACCGCATGCGGGATACAGCGTGTAGCGTCATTTTTTACTAGTTATCACCTGCAGCTTTATCCGCGTGGTCAAATGAAACGTTGTGCACGACACTTTCCTCCTAGTATAGAATCATGCGTGATTGTGTACGATACTATACTAGGAGATAAGGCACTCCTTTCCTCACATTCCACCCAATAAGCGAGATACAATGTGTTTAATAGTGGACCTGAACGCTGCGCTTTGTCTACTAAAGCGGAAAAATAAAAAAAATATAACTATAATTACTCCCTTGAGTTGCGAAGAAACACACAATATGGCCAAAGCCTACTATTCTATCAAAAAATTCTATAATTATTTTAATTTTTTTTTAGTTTTAGACTGTATCCCGCATATAACAGGATAGGTTAAGTGTCAGCGTTAAGACGCATTCCCCCCGCACCGCCCAATTTTCCAACTTATTGTGTGATGAGTTACAGAACTCATTGTGTACTTTCCCTACTAGAAAAGGGACATATCATTTAAATATATCCATCTTTAAGCTTACTATTCTATGAAAAAATTTAACTTTTTTTTGCTTCACGCTGTATCCCGCATAAAGCAAGATGAGGTAAGAACCGGGGAGTAGTGGAAGACAGGGAACCTCAATTACAGTTTTACTCACCTAACACTCCTTCCTCGTTAACATCTACCAGTAGTTTGTTACCGCAGACCGCACACACATTACTCTCTAAGTGTCTTGTCGGCATACCTTCCTTTGTGTAATACTGGAATATTAAATTAAGATAATTGTATTATGAAACTAATATTTTAGGAGATAAATATAATACTATGCAATTCGTCATTTTTGTCATTACATTAAACCAACGACTTGTCACTCCTTTCTAACAAAAATAACGAATTGCATTCTCAGTTTGTTTAAAAACTTTTTTTGTCTATCGAGATATTGCTTAATGGGCTGTTGAAACGCAGGTTTAAACTCTTTGCCGGCGAAATACGTTAAATATACTAAAATTGAATTTATGAAAATGTGCACATAATTTTGAGATACAAATAAAACTTCTTTAATGTTAGTTAGCATTCTTTGTGCTTGTTACAAGGCTATAGGAATTTAAGATAATCTTTATTGAAGACGATTGCTTGGACTGTGTCGACGAGGTGCGTTTTTGAATGCCGCAATTTTTTTATTTATAAATATTGTCTCCCCTCATATGTGACTAACTCTTTCAAAAATGTATAAAAAACAAGACATTATTATTAAAAATTAATGTTTTTATAGAATTTTTACTATATTGTCTTTAAACCACTTTAAACTAAAATTTCATCCTGAAAGCAATATGAACACACTTATATTGTCGAGTTACATAAAATAAGTTCAGCACTTCAGGAAGCTAGCATCATTATCACTTTGTACAATAGGATAGAAGAATCATGGCGGCCCTGAGTTAGATTACTAAATTTTTGCACATCATATAAAAAGTAAGTTAAATCCTAAAATCTATTCTGCATATCCACCTACAGCTAACTTCAGGGCAGCCATGACGTCAACCATACTGTATACCACTCACCCCTATAGAAGCTGCCATTTTATCTGTACAATATTCAGCAACATCTCTACCAAGGACACCAAAATAAAGGCCGTAGAATAAACATAGAAGTCCAACATCCATCCAAACTTGAGGCTGATGATTGAATATGGAGTTGACATTCATGAAGGTCAACATCATCACTATGTAGCCGAAAACACCGATATAACAACTCAGTTTGTATATTAGGTAGAACCATTTGTATACCAACCTATAAAGCAAGAGTTTGTTGGGTTTAATGCTAATTTCAGGATCTACTGGTTAAGGTATAAAAAAATACTTTTGTGTTGTATAGTATATTTATAGAAAAAGGCTATTCTATATTACAGCTACACCATTACGGCGTAAGAGGACGTGCACTCAATCTTCTGACCTCTTATTTAGCTAACAGAGTTCAGAGGGTTGTTGTAAATGGATCTCATGGATCATTTGTCAGTATGGGGGTCCCACAAGGGCCTATTCTTGATCCTTTTCTGTTTTTAATATTTATAAATGATTTGCCATTTTGAGTGGGAAAGAACCATGATATAGTATTGTTTGCATAATACTTCATTAATATTTAAAATAAAACGACGACAAAACATATATGACGATGTAAACAATGCTCTATCGAAAGTAGTACATTGATTTAGAGTTAATAACTTACTATTGAATAGTAAAACAACTAAATGTATAATCTTCAGAACACCTAACACAAAAATTGTTAAAGCTGATGTAGTCTTGAATGGTGAAGCCGTAGATCCTGTCGATTCTACGGTGTATCTCGGCATCGCCATTGACTCTAAATTACAGTGGGGACCTCATATCGATGGATTGCCGAATAGACTTAGCTCAGCAGCTTTTGCGGTTAAAAAAATCAGACGATTAACTGATGTGGAAACGGCTCGCCTTGTTTACTTTAGCCACTTTCATAGTATTATTTCCTACGGCATTCTACTTTGGGGTAATGCAGCCGGTATTAAATCAATTTGTGTCTTGCAGAAGCGAGCTATTCGCGCAATCTATAACTTAGGCCCTCAAGAATCGTTAAAACAGAAATTTAAAGAAATAAATATATTGACAGTTGCATCTCAATACATTTTTGAAAATGTTATGTACATTAAGAAGAATATTAAAGATTTTGCCAAAATTGGTGATGTACATAATATCTATACTAGAAATAGGAGTAAACTTATTGCACCTGTAACCCAACTACGTCGGGTCTTCTTTTATAGGACAATCTGTATGCTTTTACATGATCCCAGAAAACGTCCGAGAATGATCTATATCACAATTAAAAAGAGTTGTGATAAGACATGTGTGTTAAAGGTTATTTATTACCAAATTAATGATTATATAAATGATAACACGGGAATTAAATGCTCACTCCAGTCTGTTTCAAAGTAACATTGTCAGAAACGTTGAAATGTGATTGAGTGTAATTGATTTAAAAAAATAAGTCCCGCTGAGTTTCTTGCGCCGGTTCTTCTCAGGTCTGAGGCATTAACTTTAGTGAACTGGTGGTAAACTATTTGACATTCAAAAAATGAAGCATATAACTTCTTATTTTGAATAAAATTATTTGACTTTGATTTTAACATCACCTGCAGTCAGTGTTATCTCAAATATTTCTAATGTGTCATGTGTCATAGAAAACTCATAGATATTACTTTTAGAAAAAAAAGGGTGTAGGAAGGCAGACAAGCAGGCAGGCGAAAGCTACTCTAATCAATGATTGAAAGACAATGCACAAAATTCTGAATGTGGATATGAACCCTGAAATTAATATTTAAAAAATTAAATCAATACATTAATAATTACCTTGGTGTAGTAACAGACATGGGCTTATGTGTAGACTTCCATATCACTAAAGCAGTTAAAATAGTGAATATTGTCCAAACAACTAGAAACCTTGTCCAATGATTGTGTATACTCATCAGGAGTGGTATTGACCACATGGCTATCATTGTAAATAGCTGAAAATATATATAAAAAATATATGAATTAAGAATTAATAGATATTATCTTTTCTTTCAATGTTCTTAAGTTCCCACTGTCCCTCTGCCAAACCTACCAATGCAGGGTGCATTAGCAGGTTTGGCAGAGGAAATCTAGCATCAAGACACTCCTTTTCCCATACACCACCAAATATTGAAGACACAGAGTGTAGCATAGCATAGATGCAATATTGATAATACAGATGGTTTTGTTTAGTTTTTTTTTATTAATATTTTCCTTTGATTTTGTTTACTTATATTTTTTTGTTTATTTTAAATTGTAAGGTATTTTTTGTAATAGTAAAAATATATAAGTACAAAAAGTAAAGGAAATACAATTTTTTGTATTAACAATTGTATTTCCCTAGCTTATTTCTACTTATTATTATTTGTTTTCAGCTAATTTTCAATATATAGGCATACATTTTCTAACTAACCCTACTGAAAACTGAAAATAATTTCATAAAGATATTTAGTCAATATTGGTATAGGTTGAGCGAGCGAAGCTATGCATGCCTGCTAGTTTAAATATGAAATAGTAAGCTACTCACAGCATAAGATCTGTAATGTATCTTCTTCCATTCCGATATAATGATCTGGGCCACAACTAGTGTCACTATCAATACTAACACCATTGTCATGTGCATAGAGTCATGGCCACGGTGCTTCTCATGTAACTTCTGATGATCATATCTGTGAATAAAATATATATTCATAGTATAATTTACATTTCATATTACAAACTGCATGTTGGGTGGTAGAACTGGAGGAAATAAAAATTCTTCTTTCTCTGAAGTGGGAATTGCTCCCGCAGCCATGACATTTATAGTCAGGTACTGTGCCAAGGCACCACAATGGACACATGTTATATTTTTGTTTAGCTTACTTTAATTGTTATTTAACATCTGTTAAGTTAAATGGCCAGTTGTAGCACATCTAAAACATTTTTTACAATTATTTACACATTAATAATACCTACATATTAATTACAAATAAAATTATGAATTGAATAACAATTATATACATTCATATCAAATATATATACAAAACAATTAGTCGCTAATGGTATAGCATTGTCTAAAGATTAGATAACATTTTATATTAGACCCTAGTTTACTTAATATTAAGACTTTCTTCATATAATTTTAAGGTTGTCAGTGCAGTAAAAAATTGTAAATGCAATGTTGTGGGTTTTACAACAGTTTTAACTGGGGGGGAATGAATTATTTACCTTCCTTTCTATAGTAACAAGATAAAAAGAGGCCTTGAGTTCCATAAGTCAACACACAATGTCTCAAAAATTAAGTGCTGCATGAGGAACAGTGAGTCTTAACACTGCCTACCCTCCAGAACACATTGTGAAGCTAATAATTTATTTACAAAACTAAGTGTTATAAATTATGTTATAAGCAATACATACTGGCTAAAGCATATTAAATTTCCCATAAAATGATTTTGGGAACTTATTTTTATTTTTAAAGATAAATATATAGTATATACTTTTTTCAACATATTAGAAATACAAATTATGAAAACAATATCATAAAGCACTCCTCACCTTAATTTCTCTTCAGGTGACATTTCTTCGTATGTCTGAAATATAAAATCATTACTTTAATTATCGAAACTTAATCAAACCGCCTTACCGCCATCGAAACTAGTGCAACGCCTATTACAATCAACTACATATTTCTTTATATATTATTTTTTTAATATTACTATTTATGTAAGATAAATAAAACACGTAAAAATATATACCTTGTTTCCCTCAACCGGCCGGTGGAGATCCATCGTGTCTAATATAAATGCACTTTCTATTATATATTATATTTCTATAAACTAGTAAAGATACTTAAATCTATCTTTTTATTTACATAATCTAATTAAAAACTATACGAATAAGGTTATCGCGAGCAATAAACGATTTATAGATTTCTAAGGTGCCGTTAACAAGTTATGTCAAGTTGACATCTGCTACTTGCGTTTAGTATTTGATTGCATATATTTTAAGTTTTTATAGTGGAAAAAATATTTTTAAAAAACGTATACAACTTTTAACGTTACGAGATGTGAACCCACGTTCTACAGAAATAAGGGTTTGTGATAAAATTATAACAATATAAAATAAAGGTTTTTATGACAAAAAAGAGGCCAGTCGTGGCGCAGGGTCACAAAGTGCCGTGTGATCCCGGCTTAGAATAGGATCATCCTGGTACTGGTGGTGTCGTAA
>DWAO01000615.1:0-23939 GCA_018230605.1 Heliconius congener
GCCTCGACACCAGAGCGAAGAAATGAAAATATTAATGTAAATAAATATTTAATTTCCCCGAATGGAGATCAAACCCACAACCAGTCTATTTTACAGTCACACTTTGTGCCCCTGCGCCGCCACTGGCCTAATAAATATAAAATGGCAAATGTAAATAAATAATATTCAAATCCATAATTCCAACATATTAAACACAGCGAGACCTCACCTACTTAGCGGTTACTTAACAGTTCTAATTAAAAAGAGACAATCATACAATCGTACACGAGAAAGAAAGAGAGAACGAAGAAGGGTTGTGGTAACCGCAGGTTATTACAGATTTAACACGTATTTAGTTAATTAGTAAGTGCGGTTGACCGGCGTGGTTACGCTGGTCAAGCTCTTGTCCTTTAGGGATTTATGAATATCATTTTTGGTACTCAGTTAGTGTAACTGCTGATTAAAATGTAAATTTTCTTGTATTTAAAAAAAAGTATATAATTAATAGTATTAGTAAGTATTTTCAATTATTGTGCGCGGCGTTGAGTTCCGCACTTCTACAGCAAAATGTCTCAAATTCGATTCGACTGTCTATCTCGATGCATGCGGGAAAAATAAGAAGCTTTAAAAAATATACATATAATAACGTTTCTCTCACATTCTTAGGGTGGTCAGACGCTTGCTTGTTCCTTATACACGCTTGCGATAAATGTCTTTTTTTACTTTGTATATTTGAACCGTTTTATACGTGTATATTGTAATTGTAATAAAATGATAAAAATATATAAATTAAGTAATTAGAAGGCAACTGATAGAACATTGTTTTTTCAATATAAACAAAACAGCTAACTTTAAGCACAAAGCAACAACAAATACATTAAAAACCGCGTATGGCCGAGAAGATAACAACGGTTAACTAAGTAAATACACCCGTCCAATTAATTCAGGGTCCATTGGTCATATTGTTTGTTTGTTTGTAACTTTGTATAATCCTTGAATTAGAGTTTAAAATATCTAGTGGGTACTAATAATATTGAAGAATTATTTTATAAATGTATTTAAGTGTTTGAAGTTGCTGTGGTCAATAGTAAGTGGTTGTTGTTGATTTAAATCGGAAAATAAAAAAAAGACCAATTTCTCTTTGCTTTTATTGATAGAATATAGGAGAATCAATTAAATACTGGTCGTGTTAGTGATGGATAGTGGCTTAACTAATTAAAAATGACATAAATAATTAAAAACTTTATCTTACTAGAACATTTTATCAGCTTCACGCTATATCCCGCACACATCAGGGTAGATAGAGTGCACCTGTGTTAAGAAATTCCGTTCCCCACTTTTCGAATATTAAAGGCATTGCGTATTGAGTGAGCGAACTCAACGCTGCTCTTTGCCTCGACAGCAGAGTGAAGAAATATAAATATAAATTTAAATAAATATTTCACTTCATCGAGTGAGAATCGAACCCGCAACCAGTCGATTTTACAATCACATTTTGTGCCCCTGCGCCACGAATGGCCTCTGATATAAAATGGTAAACATAAATAAATAATATACAAACTAACTTTTTATCTTTTAGTAAAAAGACGGTTTAACATTGTGCTTATGATAACTAACTTATGATTAACCAGTTTCTTATTTAATTTCAACATTAACAGCACTCCTTTAATAGTGAGCAATGCAAATTAAATAAGCTAAGTAAAATATTATAGGAATCAATATTGAAAGGATGACTTGATTGAAATTACAAAGTGAGATTGATTATATATTTATTAGAATTTATTCATTAATTAAAATTTTCTTCCCCTTTACGACATTACAGTATGGTAAGATTATCAATTACATCTTGCAACATCCATAAAATAACTTACATTATTGAAATATCCTTTGAAATACGACTAGAACTTACGTAGTAGGACCACCACATACAAATGTGAGCAACGTCCAAATTAATTTAATATAATGAAAATACCGTGATTTGTAAAACAATGCCCATCTTTTAGATTCACCTGTTCCCTAATCGTATAACAAAGGGAAACATATTAAATACTCAGCAATCCTAAAATGCTTTGTAGAGCGTACAATATAAAAGGGTGTTTTCCTTAACGGTCCAAACGTTAATTCGTGTTTAATTCGACACCTTGTTAATTGTTTCCGACACCCCAGACCGTTTGGTGACCTCCAGGGGGAAGTGGACATCCAAAGACCACCCGGCACCTGAAACACCCCCATGGGGGGTTGTTTTAAGAATATTTGCCGTACACCCCCTATGTTTGCACGGGTTGTTTGTGGTACCCAGAAAACAATAGTCTCGAAATTCATTGCTCATTTTATTATTGTTGATACACCGTTTTACGGGCGATTCGATTATTGGAACGTGTAATTAAATGATAATACTGGCTATTAATTGAATTTTACCCGGGCACGTCCGCGATTACACTTAAGTGCGATGTTTCATATTGTAGGTATCGCAGATAGAATTAGCTTCAGGGAACCTAGTGTTAAGACACACCGTTGCCCACTTTCTGCCGAATTTTAGAGGCATTGCGTGTTGAGTGGTAGAACTCAACGCCGCGATTTTGCCTCGACACCAGAGCGAAGAAATGAAAATATAAATTGAAGTAAATATTTCATCTCCTCGAGTGGGGATCGAACCCACAACCAGTCGATTTTACAATAACACTTTGTGCCACTGCGCCACGGCTGGGCTCAAATAGAAAAAAATCGAAATTAAAACACATTAACAATAAAATTTTATTATCATAGATAGAAGATATGATTAAATTAAATGTTTATTAATTAACAAGGCTCAAAATAAAACGCTTATTGATGACTTAACAGAGGGCGCTGTTTTCGATAATTTTATGCCTTATTATATTTTATTGTCAGTTTTTGTCATAAAAATAGCATGGAATAGCTTCAGTTAACCTGTACGAAGATACTTAAACTTTTATTATACTTTATATAGTTTACTTTTCTGTGAAATTCAATTAATATTTCAATATCATAATACGCAATACTTTGTTGCAAAATCGTTAAATGTACATATTGATAAACACCTGTTATTTCCCATAAGATATTTGACTCCAACACTAATTCTAATTAGATATTCTGTTCACAGAAATGGCTCGCATGGACAAGTCCCCGTTATTGGCAAATGGATATAACGCACCACCAACACACCTAGGCCCTATGGGCTTTATGCACCAGCACGCGTTGATGTCACCCGGCATGCCTCACCACGGCGTACCCAGACCTGATGGCTCCATCATCAAAGGTCAACCGATGCATAACATGGAGGCACTGGCGAGGTAAGCACAATGTTTATTATATATGTATGTACGTAGTTGATATTTAAATTTTCGCTTATTTTTATTATTTCATAATTATAATGTTGATAAATGAAATTGTTGATATGTGATGTATAAGTATGAAAATCACGTGCTTTTACAAAAAGAAAATAAAGTTATAAAATTTGTCAAAAAATATAAAATAAAAGTGTCAAAAAATTATAAAAACGCAATTAATTTTAGACTAGTAAAATGAAATATTAATAAACAAATAAATTATAATAATGCAAGCTTACAGCGGATATCGGTCGCGTAAAACTGTGGCTTCCCAAACACGGCATGAGCTGGTATTAATTCAGTTTACC
Organism: Heliconius congener; assembly: GCA_018230605.1. Lineage (NCBI taxonomy): Eukaryota > Metazoa > Arthropoda > Insecta > Lepidoptera > Nymphalidae > Heliconius > Heliconius congener. Next base: position 3,635 of record DWAO01000615.1, read on the forward strand.
ATTTTATCTACACGAATCTCATAGGAAGCTTTTGTGTATTACAGTCATTTGGTCTATTTCGGTTTCATCATTGAAAAACAAAAGACATCGTCTAAATTAGTACTTTACAATGCACTAAATAAAATTCACATCGCTCACATATTTTTAACTTCTAACTTATTTATATTTTTAACAATATATATACTTTCTATTTATGTTTATATCTGTCTATTTATATCAATGTCTATACATAAGTGATATATTGATTTTTTTTCTCCGAACATTATAATACAGTAAAACTACTCGTATGTTAACACTTTACTTTGTAATGTTAAACAAAATGTTCTTCTTTAAGAATCGTGCGCAAACAAAATTAAGCCTGTAGAGCAGGATATATAGAAAGTATGTAAGATACTCTCTGTCGTCGCCGTTGTCTAATTTTAAGACCAGGGGGGGGAAAAATTAAATTGATAAACATTTGATTAATAATCATTCTCCAAGTACAATCACCACGTTTACGATCGACGCTGTCCTACTGCGCTACGATATAAAATTACTACCTAAATATATAATGAGAATAAACACAACTCAAAATCACTTCTGAAATTGACGTGTTAAAGCAATATATACTAATTATTTTATAATGAGCTTATATACATAAGTAAATGAAAAAGAAGCCTGTAAGCGGGTCAAAAGTGATACAGGTTAAATGACTGAGTTAATCCAATAAGAAAAGTACAAACACTGAGTGCCCTCACTTCCGGCCGAAGACCCGCAGTGCTCACTTGACTTGTCTTACCCCGCGCTTACCCAGGCTTACCCCACTGTCTTACTGCCACCCATGTGATTCGACGACAGTACAATAACCTACAAACGTATTACGGTGCCTTACATACGACCAACTAAGCCAATACCGCGATTGAGTTATATTTTTGATATATAAAGACGTAATATTTATTATTAAATAGGTAGTTAACAATGTTAAAGTTCCAAATTTTAAACCCTTCGCGGGTAGAGGCATATCTTATAATAGTAGGAAAGCATTTCAAGCACGCTTATTGTACAAAAATATTAAATTGCAAGGACGAAGTGTGCTTCAGTCTTAGATGGAAACCAATTAAGCCTCAACAGAACCCTTTAACTATTGTAAGAAGTATTCCCTCCAAGAAAGTTTAATGAAAACAAAGTGCTAAAGTAATTGAGAAACAATTCCGACGATCACGCATGAGTTGCTTCGACACAAATATAAGCGATTGTTTTAAAAACATAATTAATTTGTTCGACCCCTCCATCGAGCCCAACGGAACATTTAATATCGAGTGCTCGTAATTATTCCTTTTACATTTAAACCCCTTTTTTCATTCAATAACTTTTATTTTTAACACTCAATAACAATTTGTTGCAAGTTTTGTCTTTAGAGGTCTTGTTAAATTGAGATTGAAACGAACTTCTTTATGAAAAAAATATTAAAATTTTTGTTATCACGCGGCATTCATCCGGTCATTATTTTTTTAATGATGACTGTTTTCGTTTTATTTTTTTCTTCATATTCTGTCTTCTTTATTCTTTCCTCAGTTTTCTTATTTTATTTATTTTTTGTCTACAGATCTGGTATTTGGGAGAATTGTAGAGCAGCTTACGAGGACATCGTAAAACATCTCGAGAGGTAAGGCAGGAATCAGTTTTGATGGAATAATAGAAAGCATTAATAACCTTATTTAATTTGATCTGATTTATCATTAATTACCTTATTTTATTTATTTCTTGTACTTTCTTTGATTATGAGCTACTTTACAACGTAATAATCCATCAAAATAATAATTTAAATGAAAATCAAATCATTTTGAACGAAAATACCATTGATATGAATGAGGAGTGTGAAATAAGAGGAGACAATTGGGTGTATATTGTCTGTTTGTAGGTATTTTTAACAAATGAGCACTGGACCGGCGCGGTGTCGGCGCGCGGACCGCGAACAATTCATCAAACTCATACTGAGCTAATCTCGATGCGAGGAAAATGCGGCTCTCATGTAAATTGGGCCGATTTGAGGGCCAACGGTTAGGGGAAATGCTTTTCTTTTCATGTTTAATGGATGGTGATTGATCGGGGATCGAACGATATCCGCGGTTTTGACTTCATTTTCAAGTGCTGTTGAGCGTATCGAATTCAAGTCAACAATCTAATGGATTTTACCGTATAAATCGTTATTTCTCTATTGTTGTATTAAAACATGAATAGTTTAAATTTATATCTTATTTTTAACTAATATGTATAGTTATTTGAGTGGTAAATAAAAAATCAATAAATCGCGTCTCAAAAATCGAATGTACTTTAGCAGATTCAAAAACTAAGTTTATATTTACATAAAACAATAGTTTTGTCTTCATACACAGTATAAAAGAAAATCGTTTTTCACCGTTGCAGACCTGCGCTTAAATTTTTAAAACTACTAGAGTTATTCAATAAATAAGCTTGTATGTACGACAGATTCATATACTTAATATTAAGCGGTAATATAAAAATCCACGAGCGGAACACTAGTTTAATTATAAAAAATAATTGTTAATTGTCTCTTATATATTTAATTTAAACTCTCCTCCATGTACAATTTTAGAGTACTCCTACATTCTACTAATTAATCCTCTAGATTTGAAAATAAAACGTATCCACGGTCCGCGTTGGGTAGAATTACAGTCGGACAGCGCGCCTTGTAGCGATGTGTCACTGTCAGCCGATCGCCCGCCACGGGTTGGATTAAGGCTGTTTTTAAAGAAATTACTCTGTAATTTTTGGGTACTCTGTAACTTATGCATTCGTTTTTTTATTTATATGTATATCTGTACATTTAAAAATAATAATATAGATATACATATATTTTAAATGTAGAGATAAAGATATAAATACTTACATATGTGTACTTTTTATGATTTATTTGTCAAATGTAAAATAGAAAATGAGAAATATTTCGACGAGCCAAACGAACGCCTTGTTGAGGTGTAAATTTATGTGTATATTTAGTGAGATTCGATGAAATTTCGCCGGTCATCATAGTGTCCGTGTAGGCTCTACCTAATTTATGAACGTATAACATTTGTTGCTAATGCTGTATAACAGTACTTTTTATATGTTAAAGTTATTAAATATATATAGTTAATCTACTCGATTTACAAATTAAAGTGTCATTAAATTGATAATAATGTACTAAAATTTTTATACTATAATAAATAGAAATATTCCATTGTTTCTTTTTTTTGATCATTTTTGATCATTATCGTTTTTTTTTGCGAGTTCTCATTGTTTACTTTAAATTTGAATAAATAGTATTCTAGAAAAAATAACCACGTTTAATTTTAAAATTAGCAACAAAATTATACAAAAAAATATTAGTGATCATATACGATTGTCATATAAATAAAACACGAACGTGATGTACATGGTATAGTTCCGATATTGACATTTATAATAAGCAGCGGTGTTTATTAATATCGAGGTCCTTGGTTTCTTCGCTCGGTTCGTTTAATTCGCGCAGGCGCCGACCGGTTCTCCGTCCTAAGTCCAATTAATTGACAGGATTATCTCTGATTTAATATAATTTGTAGGTACTGTTTGTTTTGCATCCTTCGAGTGCAATCATTCGTGATTATTAGACGATTTTATGATTACAAGTATAGATATTAATTAATTAGTTAACAAAATTGTAAGCCACAAAAGAATCACGAAAATATTACATAGCTCTATTTTCTTATATTATAAAAGTAATGGTAATCCAATTGAGGTCAGTCGTGGCGCAGGGGCACAAAGTGTAACTATAACGGTTTACAGTCACACTGATTGAGGGTTCAATTCCAACTCGAGGAAATGAAATTTTATTTAAAATGTATATTTCCATTTCTTCGCTCTGGTGTCGAGGCAAAGAGAGGCATTAAGTTCTGACACTCAACACGCAATACCTCCGAAATTCGGCGAAAAGTAGGGAACGGAGTGTAGTAACACTAGGTTCCCTCTACCTTCCCTGCCGTGTGCGGGATTCAGCGTCAAGCTGATGGTAATTTTAATATATACCTGTAGTTAAAATAACATTTGATAAAATTTTGATGGAATTGCAAAAAAACGTGTCTGACTCAATCCGCTGTATATCAAACGACTCAATTAACAGTCAACAAATCGTTGGGATCTATGCATTCGTCCGGTTTAATTCCGTTTCGGATCGAATTAGCTGCGATTAATCGGCGTACGGCGGGTTAAGCCGGGAGAGCCGGGAGAGCCGGGTGAGCCGGGTGAGCCGGGGGCATACGCTGCACACATCGCTCTGACGTCGATCGTTATTCATCGTGCCCCTTGCTACGGAAAGATAGCGGTGTTTGTTCACCCTTAATTCTAGATTTTACACAATCAAATCATATAAAGAAAAAACTTAACTAAATAACGAAATATCAAAAAATATATTTTAATGTGTACGTTTTAATGCCATTCTTAAGTGTTCTTTTAAAAAAACCCGATTAAGTGTGAGTCGGATTCGCCACTGAGGCTTCCGTATATATCAGGATTGTAGGTCAACGTAAAGCGCAAATTTGTCAAACTCGAATTTGCGGGCATATCCACTCATTTTGTATGAAATGAATTACAAATATAAGTATGTAATATATATTTTTTTATTTTTCATCTGTAGTACGGGAATATGAGAAGTACCCTACAGGTTTTGAATACGCGGCGAATTTCGTACAAAATGCAGCAAAAACCATAAATAAATAAAAAATAAAAATTAAATCAGCTTTTTGCCTTCATGTCAAAAAATGCGTGTGCGAAAAAATATTAATAAATATTATTGGAAGGAATAGTATTATTCCCTCGAGTGGGGATCGAACCCCCAACTGTCGCGTTACAGTCACACCCTTGTACCCCTGCGCCACGACGGCCTCAGATATAAATGATCTTTTGACCGCTATGACTAAGAAGCATTTTTTCTGTGCTTTAAGTGTGTATTCATGCAGGCGATTTCAAGGTAAATGTTCTTGATAGACGGACAGACGGTCAACAAAGTGTCCCTGTAACGGTTTCGTTTTACCTTCTGAGATATGGAACCCTAAAACGCGACCACTCCAAAAAAATGCCACCTACTTATATATACTGTATTGAATATGTGTCTGATTGTATGTTAAATAGCAATGTGTACTCTATTATTTAGTCTGTATGCGTGTAATGGTTTATTTTTATGTATTTATTTTATTGCCAAGTATTAGAAAACGTCAAATATCGCGGCGGTAACGTTTGCGTGATTGAATCCTCCACCATTAATTTCAAGGAAGATCAAACGAAGACCGAGGGTGATATTTATCAAGGATATTGCGAATTATTTTAATCAAATCAAATTCCCTTCGTTGTAAACAAATGCTTTTGATTAATGAGACGCGCGACAGAGCCTCGTCGCTGTGATAAAACACCCAACGAAAAGACAAAATTAATAGTCATAAAATGAACTCTTGTATCCGCGAGATAAAGATGCTGAATGCTTATGATCGCTTACTATTCTCCTCACTTCTGTTTGAAGGATGATCTGAAGATCACATCTGATGGCTGTTCGTTTTGTGTCAAGATATTTCTTTAGAGAGTTTTCACGCAGTTGCGATCAACTTTTAGTATAATTATTTAGATTGTCATGCCTAAAAGTCATTAATAAAATGTAGTTTTGATTTTGAGTTGGCTAATATACGTAGAGCGATACGAAAAGGGTGCCGAGTCACGGTAGTCGGCCCTCTGAATACCTCCCGAGTTTGTCACCAATGCGGTTGTACTGGCATTTTATGTAGCTCTTTGTACTTTGCCCTTTTATAGTCGAAACTATTTGGATAGTTTCGTTGGTGAACCAAACTATGTGTTATGTTTACTTTGATATCTGTGCCCTGCTTACTGTCCCTCACTTTAATGTCGATATATAATATTACAAATGAGAAATAATTTGTGAACACAGAAAACTGATTTGTGTTGAAATTCACGACACTTTGATGTTAATTTTTGATTTAACAGTAGGAGGTCCCAAGCCAGCAATTTAATGCGACGTATAAAAAAATTAGGTTAAATGACTATGTGTAATAGTATTATTATGCAAATCTTGAACAAAACACGAAGATAGCATAAATATTTTACAACCGGGGAGCGTCTAACATTGTTACAGCGTAAGTTGCAACGTCAGCCTATATTAATCTGGATCCGGCGCCTGACAGCACAAGTCAAATTTCTCATCAAAAATAAGAATTAATGACGAACAGCATTAATCATTAGCTCGCAAACAGCACGAGGTGTCCGTATCCCATTATTTTGCATTACTAATGATATGTACACAGCGATAAGGGATGCTTTATAAAAACCTGCGAGGTATCAACTTACTTTATCGATTTTGTGTAAGCTCGCTAATGTTTCATTATTTTGTGATGATTTAAAATGTTTTTATTGTAGCAATTTTAATACATATCGTGCTGCCATCTTTCTTATGAAAGTAAAAGAATACATCGCGTCGGAATGCTAATTTGATATTAGGATTAATTTTATGCGGTAGCGCGTACGGAGTGAAAAAGATTTATTATTCCCTTCGTTATTCGGATGTCATTCTGAAAATGGATTTGCAAATAAACCGCGACTTTCGCTAGCTTCTAATTATCTTTTATTTTTTGGTTTTATAATATTAAACCCACCTTGTTGCTGACAAAATTCTATTTGGATCTATACAAAAAAATAATAATAAGTATACCACACTTAACGATGCGTATGATCTACCTATCAATCAGCCGCCTTCACTCAATAATTTTAATAAGTTGGTAACACTAATTACTTCCTCCCCAAAAGGCGTGACCGTCCTATTTCTAGAAGTTGGCCGAACTGCCAATGACAGAAGATGTCACTTTTCTTTTAATTACGCAGCGGCCTCATTCCTTCGCGCCCTATTAGTACGCATCAATCAATGTTGCCAATACCTATTTTTTACCCTGTATCTCGGATGTTTTTCCCTTGCAGCGTTTTTGTTTACGAAGATTTTTCAAGTGGGGAATAATTTGATGAGGTCCGCCACCCGACCGCGTTGGATGCGGACAATGCTCATTTGTCATCGTCTTGTCATTTCTGCGTTTCTTTTGAGTTGTTGCATCGCCAAAGTAATTATATAATTTTTAGTAGACTTTTTCGATTGTGCGAATGGTCTTTGTATCGTGGACAACATTGTATTGTTCAAGATAATGATATTTACTTCATCCTAATTAATGAAGTTCTGGTTTATGTGCAAAAACTCTTTATAACTCGATTTATTGATGGCAAAGAATATTAAGCCAATAATAAGAAAACGATCAGTTCTAATGATAAATAAATTACAATCGACGACTATATAATAATAAAATTATTCATACTAAAGTAATAAGAGTGTTGTCAATTCATTTCTTTCTGTGTTGCTTTACTTTATATAAAGAAAAATGCTTTGATGCTTGCAATGATATATTATATTATTATATATTTGACAATAATAGAGAAAGAAAAACACCTATATTTACTAGAGATTTTTTTTAATAGAGAAAGAAAAAAACCTATATTTATTATGATCCATGATATAAATGAATTGAACATGAATCTATGTAACAATAGATACAACTTAGTTACAACTACAACATGATCAATCACTAACATGTTTTTAAAATGGTTTGTAATAAATAATATAAGATACGATATATCTAATTGTATAACAAATGTATATAATTAAATATAACATAGAAGACAGGCGTGGCGCAGAAGAACAAAAATGTAATTGTAAATGTGATAGGTTGTGGTATCGATTCCCACTCGAACAAATGAAATATACAATATTCTTATTTCTTCGCTCTGGTGCTGAGACAAAGCGCGGCGTTGAGTTCCGCCATTCAACGCGGACGCCTCCAGAATTCGGCGGAAAACGGAAAACGAAGAGTCTTACTAGATACCATGTGCCTACCCTGCTGTGTGCGGGATACACACGTGACCCTCAAAAAATATAGACATTACATTACACTCATTTCCAATAAGCGTAAATAATGTATTTGCGGGAAAAAACTATGAATACGCAATAAAACGTCATGTTAATACCGACATCGATGGGGTAAATCGAATATGTGAATCCACAGATCAAAAGAATTCATTACAGTGTGTAAATCACGATTTGCATGTGGCGCAAAGTAATCATGAATATGCATCCGAAGCGCCTGGCTCTGAGCATTCGGTGCTCCGTTCAGATCATCTCTGGCCAGTAACATTTTGTTGGCAATATATGTATTTTTTTTCCACGTTTACTTTTTAAGGTGGATGGAAAAAGTTTCTTTTATATTTTTCTTGGTGTGCATAATGTCAATAGCTGATGGATTCTCGTATGTCGTAGTTATGATATAAGAATCTTTCTAAAAACTATTAAGCATAATACGAGTTGTAATGATGCAAATAAATTTTACGGTGGTGATATCATATTGTTATAATATTTTACATAGTTACATATTTTGATAACTGATAAGATTAACAAAATTAAAACGTTACAAAATAGATATATTTATTTTAATATCTCATAAAAACCTAGATTTATAAAAGAATGAATGAAAACAACCCATGCAAGTAGAGTAGAACGTCAGAACGACTCTATGAGTACGTCAACATTGCTGACTGGGCATCAAACCGGACACTTGCCATTCCGTTCGCTTCCTGACCTTTTCCCGCTTCCCGTTTTGTTATGCAAATCTGAGGCGGGGAAATTACAACGCGAATAAAAGTATTCCACTGTTTACACGCTGACTGTGCGCCGACTCCGTATCGAGTGTGAGCGCGCATTAATCAACTAAAACTGTTTTATTTTTACGGAATGCATTGTTTTGGTGCTTAGTTTCGTATATCTATTTAATGGCTTTTTAATTTTGGACAAAAAGACGGATACTTTAATATTTATGACTAAATTTAACAAAAAAATGCCGGTGAAGTGTGTGTTGGACTTGTCTGTGGTCTTGATAAACGGACAACAAAGTGATCCTATAAGGCTTCCTTCCGCCTTTTCTTTCTGATCTACGGAACACTTATGAAAAAGAACAAATATGCTAATTTTTCTATCAACTAAATCGTAATACTTATAATAAAATGGACAGGTAGTCTTTACTCGTCATATAAACATTGTAGGTAGGTAGGTACTCATGTAACTCGATCCTGATGAAATGCATAAATAAATAATTGATTGAACATAAGTAAGGGCCATCTGACGGGCGACGTACCAACGTGGCATCGAATGGCTAAATAACCGCACTCAACCCTACGCCACAAATCAAATGTTTTGATAGCGTGGTATTAACGAGACAATTTGATTGCGGACATATCGCGCTAAATTGCTTCTAAATTATATTTTCTGTTTACTTACCGAACTCCCTATGTATCGTTCTACAACAGATGGCTTTGTTTCTATTGCGTCGATTATCGGAGAGTGTAAACAAGGCGTTTTAATAAATTCAGTGAACGATATTGACTGTGTGCTTAAGCGTGTTTTTTTTAATTTTTTTCAAAAAATATGAAACCTATGTAATAAATATATAATGTACATAAATATTTATATATGAGTATGGATTTACCTAACTTTATGTGAATTACTATAAATTTTAAGTCCAGTTAATTTAAATATGATGTCTGTTAAAAAAGTTACTTCAGATCGGGGGTCAAAGATTTTCTTTATTTTTCTCATGTTATCGTAAACTAAATTATATCAAAAGTATAGATGAGACTAATTTCTAAGATATAGAAATTTTAAAAAACTTGAATTGATTCAAATAACGAAGACGAGTATAAACTTTAGTGTTTATGCTCGACCTAACTCTACTTTCCGTTGTGTAGCTAAAAGTAAACTCCACTGACTTTCCATTATTTTAAACGTTTATATAAATCTAGAATAATTCTAAATACATCTACTAAATTTAATATACTTAGTTAACATTTCTTTTTTCATCTATATTGAATAGGAAATTAAAATGTTGTTAATTAAAAATAGCTTATTGCTTATCAGTAAGATAATGTTAGCTTTATCAAGGGATTGAACAATACTATGATCGATGTGTCCTGAGCCGACTCTTTTCGAGATAATCGGCTTCAGATGTCCTCTCATAACAATTTCGTTGACATTTGTATCGTTAAATTTAATACGACTTGATATTTTTTCCTTTTTATATCTCCAAAATCTTTCAGATTCTTTTATTAAAATAGATACCATGTTACATACATACATAATAGGATCATATAGATAGTAATTATCAATACACGTACATATGTATGTATACAGCGACACTGTCTGGTCGGCAAGATGTTGCGGTGAGCGCAAACGACCACTTCGATTGCAATGATGCGACTGCCCCGTGTGCAGCCAGTGGTCACGAGCGATGAACGAGCCCGACCATCCACCCGACCATACAGGAGAAATTTATGCTATTCGACGAGCTGCGCTGAAGCCGCTGGGAGTCAAAGGAAGATTTGTCGCGTCACATTATCCAAGGAATTGACTTGGAAGTGTGTCGATGGAAGTGAATTCTCTGCGGTTTTACCATATGCTGCGTGCCTCGAAGCCGTACTTATGCAATCTGTGGTCGGCAAATTGTGAGTCTAGTGTTACAAAGAAAAAAAAATGACATTTTACCGACGTAATTGGCAATACAACGTGCATCTCCCTAAAGATATTACAATAGAATTCGACATTATCAAAAAACATTCCCATTACAGATAATGGTGATGCCCCTAAAAGTCGGGGACTACGAATCGTAGAAGCAATTTTGCATAATTATCCAACATTGTACGAGAGACAGGCGACGCGTCGGCGCTTAAATCCTAATAACGTTGCACGGATCCGATCGGAATCTCGTTACGCTACCGTAATCTGGTGCAAACGAATAGCTTATTATTTTGCTTTCAACTTCTGCAAATCATTCAAGACTTAATAAATATCCTAACACAATTTAAATTTTTTTTTAAATTTTAGTGCATAAATATATAATAACGTTTTGAAAAGTACCAATGCATGTTATTATATCGTCATTAAAACCTACAACATCCTCGACCGCCGTTTGCAACAGTTCATCTATTATACTTAACAACGACAACTTTAAGCCTCTCACGTTTTTCTAATATCGTAATGAGGCTTACGGCCTCTGAAACATATTTTATTTTCTTCCCAACGCATTTTATTTTTCATTTCACGTTTCATAAGCGAAATTTGCTTGCCCTCTTTGCATTTGGTAAGCGTAATGCCCTCGTCGCTTAGTGCACTTTTATTAGGGTATTAAGTGACGTAATTTTTTCCATATTATATTATTCAAATTTAAATAACTGTCTCCAATTTCCCCCGCAAAAGTCCTACTAGTGATTCCTGTTTTCGCCCTCTAAATCTGGTTATATTTGTTAAGACGGTATACGTGAAACACAAAATCAGTAGCGTCGCCTTGACTTCTAATAATTTACTAATATAGCACAGTTATACTTTACATTAACAGATCATAATGCAGAGTCCAATTCTGATAAAAAAACAGATCAGAACAGAAGTTAAATGAAAAACCGTATTTTTAAGCAAATAATATTAACCTTAAAATAGTAATATTTGATATAATAGAAAATATTATACTTATTATTATTCCAATGCATCTCCACGCAACTTGTGTTCCCAAATCGAAGAAGTTAGAAGGCCGCAATTTTTACAAATGACATGGTGACGTTTATGCGGAGGGTGCGACCGACAACTCATCATGTTGCTTCTTTCCTATTATTTTTGCATTTCGCTTCCTTTCGTCTTAAGTGTTTCTTTTGCTTTCTCTTAACTTGTTATAAATTTAGTTTACTTTGTACTTTATACATTGTGAAATAACAACACATACAAAGCCATTCTACAGTACCAACTGGCAACAGGTGAAAAAGGAACAGGCTTTCAATATGCATTTGAAAATATTTTTCCTTCATACACATCATCGTCATATAGTTATTTAGGTATATCTTCTTACTAAGAATTGCAGTCTAAATCGCCACTTAGACAAAACATAATGTTTTGTTATCTGCATAAACACAAAAGTTTTTACTTGCTTACATCCCCTTTGCTACTTGTATTTTCTTTATAATTTATTCCATTTCTCCCCCATACATTGGCATCGGCCGCTGATATTTTTTATTCGATTAGTAAACCCCTAAGGTGTTTTTAGCCTTTTTTCGCTCGATTTTCTTCGAAGCTTTGTTGACTGCTACAGAGGGTTACAATGCTCATTTCTTGTGGATGAACAACCTTATTTATTTTGCTCCTTAAATGTACCTACTAGCGCTTATTAAATGATGCAAATTTATTTTTATTCGTTGAAATAATAATAAAAATGTTAGCAGTCACAATGGGAACCTTTTAGTTTACTTACTATTTTAATATTTAACGTATCCTCGTAGGATTTATATAGAGACTTACCTTTATACTAGTATTCATTTTGTAATTTTTTTAACTAGTTTGTTACCACAACATTAACATATTTGGAAAACTTACGTGAAATTCTTTGTGAAGTCAAAGCCAGTGGTATGTTTGACCCTAGTTCCTCAAACCGCAGTACTTACACACTCGATTTGTGTCGAAAAGGAGACGGGGGAACGAAACTTTTTGATGGATCGGACGGAGTTTGTTTTGCATGTGAGTGATATGTCTGAAATAATAAATGTTCAGGCGTCGACGCTTCCCTACCTCCCCTCGGGAGGGTGAACTAAAACGATTTTTGATTTGGGTGTCAAGCAAATGTTTTACGCAGTGACGCTCTGAGAGGTTTTGATTTTCTTAATCGATCCCTCGAAGCGATGCTTGGGTTTTAATTATTGTCACGCCGGTATTTCCACCTAGGTATGTAGTTTACACGCGCCCGCAGTAGGTACCCAGTGGGTTCACGTGTACCTACTTTAGGTATGTGTCACTAACATAGTGATACCAAAAGCTTCACATAATACTTACCCTAATCAGGTTATGCATACAAGAACGGTTCGGAACGTTAAACGCTGCAGTATTAGGTAGTATGGACGTTTCAGAATTAACTAATCAGCGTACATTGGCTTCGTTGGTGATTGCATCGCATTGTCCGAGCCCGTGGCCCCGGAATATCTGTTTAGGCCACTGCTCGCTCTGTAATGGCAATGGTTAGCGTTAACTAACTCAGTTAACCTTCGTAATTTTGTTATCGAAACATTTGCATATCTATTTCATATTTGCGATAGAAACATTATACCTAAACTATATAGGTGTAATCGAAGTAATGTTGGTATTTATGTATTATTAAAGTTTATAGTGGTTCGTATTATTATAGCAATTCGAACTATGAAACAAAATGGAATACAGTTTGTAAAATGGCGGAACCCAACAAAATTAGTATTTAATATTCCTCCCTCAATCCATCACAACTAATTTTGTCTTTTTTCACTTCACACTGCATCGCAGTCTCGTCACCAATTTACGAAGTGACAAGGGAATGAATAATATTTTATTTTGACGATGACGGCTGTTTTTGACAATGTATTAAGTAGCTATTAATTCACTCTATATTATATTTTATTATTAATATGTTAGTAACAATTGAAAAAAAATCTACATTTTGTCCATTTTTTTAACAGCGTTTCGTACTATACAGAATATAGTTTCATATATTTCGATAGTTACATATATTCTAGCAATCTGAAATATTAATAAATTGAATTGTAGATTCATTATCAGTATTTATATTGGTTTCAACCAACCCAACAAATTTTCTATATCATCGATCACATTAACAGTTTTTTAATGATGAAAATAAAAAGAAGGAAGTGGAAATAATTTATTACTTTATTGATACAGGCGTTATCTTTTGTCCGATCGCTCTGTGATGATTTGGTCATTTCTTTTGGATTCGTTCAGGATACGAGCACTCATTCATTTTAAATTCATTAAAATTAAATCGAATTGTCAAATGCCTTGTCGTTTGATAACTAATTGATAAAATGTTCCTTTTATTTTTATCTTTAACATTTTCTTCATCATAAATAAGAAAAAACTTTTTAAATTTGTCAATTATCACGGTTGAGAGCGTTTAAAGATGTAAGGAATTATTAGCATATTAATAGAAGCGGATATGAAAAATATATTAAATTCAAACAGAGTTCCGTGACTCGTCAGTAAAGTACGAAACGACTCCATTTCGAGGGCTCGAGTACAGAGTACTTTTGTATTAAACATTAACTTTGGGAAGTACCAAAGTTGAATAAAATTATAATTAACACAACCAATCAAATAAGTTTTTAATTTTCTATTTGCAATATTTTTTTAGGTTGACATATTATAGTAAAAACGTATGTATAGATTATAATAGGTATAGTCCATATATAGTAGGTAGTAGCAATATTTACACATTTCGATCATTATAATATGAATAATATATTTTTGTATCGGTAAATAATAAATTATGATTTTTTTTAATAGATATTAAATTATACAGACAATTGTTACACACAAGATATTATTTTAGAAATAACACAATGCCTAGGAAACACACTATAAAAACTATATGTACCAGTATATTTGGAAAAACTATACTATACATTCATTGACTCACTTGCCTACCCCCAAAGCCACGAAATTACACTGTAATCCACAAAAGGGTTCCGCGAAGGCTTAAAACAGCCACTTATTATGTATGTTACATTTCACTTTCAGACGTCATTTATATTCAAATGCTCAAAAGGCATTACTGGGCAAAAATTGTAGCATTAACCCCTTTGAAATGAGCGAAATTGGTTCCGACAAGGGAAATCATTTTTCAAGATCTGTTTTTATGAATATATTATAATAACCGAGTCACTTAAATCAATGCAGTCAAATGGCTAGACACTTTATAACAACTACAATAATAAAAATTTGAAGTGTGACTATAAACGCGATATTGTAAAGGACGGCGTTGAGTTCCGCCACTCAACTTGAAAATGGGGGACGGAGTGTCTTAATACTAGATTTTCTCGGCCTAGCCTGCTGTGTGCGGAATACAGCGTGATGCTAGAATAATAATAATAAAAGTTTTGGATTATACTTAATAAAGTATGAGTATTTGAACATTAGCATATTCTTAAGCATTTAAAATGAGGTTAAGGAATTATCAGAAAACAACAAATTTAATATTTTATTAATATTTATAATTATCTGTATATATGAATAAAAGGAATAGTAAATATGATGAGACGGATCAGCCATATTTAAAAAATCGAAATGAAACGGAAGCATCAAAAGACCAATAACTCACAATCAAAAAGAACCTACGGAATTAGGGTAGCGGTACCGATCCGCACAAAATGATTACACACCGTCTTCATCCGTTCACAAAGGAACACAGCGGGGTCTTATAATATTATACTTTTCCCTTTGTAGAGCAACTCCGAAACACAGTAGGTAGCATGCTTTATGTTTTCAAATGATATAACTGTTTGTCAGTGACTTTGTTAGCATTCGTTTTGCGTGGTAGCGTGTCAGATTGGTGATATTTATCACTTCTGGCCGTGTCTATAACGAGGTGATGACGTATTGTAAATCCAATGCTTTATTTATACTAGTAAGATTTTTCTTAAACTTAATTTTATATATAGTAATAGTATTTGAATGATGATCCTTTAGGATATTAGGAAGTAACACTCAAAGGGTTTTAGTTTGAAATTTTGCATTTAATAGTAAAATAACATACCTACTTAATTAGGTCCAGGAATCAATTGATAGGTAAAGAGGCTGTCGTGGTGCAGTGACACAAAAGTGTGACTATAGGTTGTGGTTTCTATTCCTACTTGAGAAAATAAAATATTGTATATTTTCATTTCTTTGCTCAGGTGTAGAAATGCGGCGTTGAGTTCCACTACTCAACACGTAATGCCTCCAGAATTCGGCGGAAAGCGGGGAGTGGAGTGTTTCAACATTAAAACTCCTCTGCCTGCCCTTCTATATGTAGGATATAGCGTGAAGCTGAGTGAGAGAGAGATTTTATTTAGGTTTTTTTTATATTTTAAACTTATATTTCATTTTATAAAATTTGGATTTTATATTTCTAATAACGTTGTATGTAAGCAATCATTGAGACAAAATAATAATATACCTACACAGAAGCTGTCCGCCTCAGGGCCCGTCTCTAAGATGCTAGGATTCTCAGCTACTAAGTATGATAGTTAAATAAAAATAATCAACTAAATCATTTAAAACACACACTAGCATTATAATGTTATGCTATACATTAAATATAGGTTTAAGTTTTATTTCTTATATAATTTTAGCATCATAATATAAATATTAGAATTGAGAATATTGGGCCTTAAGTTTATGTTCTACATTACGAGTAAGAGAAATATAAAAATGGTATTTTCTTAAATTTCTATTCTATTCAATTGATGTTCGTGTGTCTGATAATTGTGGGATACATAATTAATCGATATTTAAAGTCACTTCTTTGTTGTTTCAGGTTACGCGATGAAAGAGGTGATATCGAACGCGTTATCGCTATGGACAAAGCCCGTGAAGGTTCACATAATGGTAAAAAATCTTAATAATTTTACATGACATTGATTTTTCTATAAATCAATAATATTAACTATTTTTAATCTAATTGAATTAAGTATTTAATAAGATGAAAACTCAATTTATCGAGGAAGGTTATACTCTATATTTGCAGCCAGTCCACTCTGAATGTATTATTTTCTTTTCTGTAAAAACTATTATCTGTTATAGGTTCCTCTCCAGGTCACAGTCCTGTGCTAAATCTTTCGAAGTCCGGATCGGGTGAACGTGAGAGATCAGAACGAGAACGCGACCGCGGTGAACGAGGCGACGGGTCCGCGAGCGGGCGAAGCTCGGCCGCCTCCCGGCGCACGCCGCAGCCTCCACGCATACCCTCGACGACGGCGGCGCCCTCCCCCCACTCGCATACAGACGAGAGTGACGCGGCCCTCTCGGATCAGGAAGATCACAATGTCAAAGATGAAGACGACGGTGAGTCAATTGTTGACCCTAAAACTGACATACATGATGCCGTTCACGAGGCTTAAGCTGAGCCTCGCATTTGTGGGAGTTTATATAAAAGTAGACCCGGAAAAATGTTCTTAGAAATCAATGCAAGTGCAATGCTCCGCTTAAACTCCCCGCGGAATCGTAAATATAAATTTCTGAGAATTTAGGATGACGATGACAAATCACAATTTTATAAAAAATAAATAAAAGATTACTTAAATCACTTTGGTACTTAAAGATTTCCTTATATTAATATAGTCATAAGGTTCTTAAATTATTTTTATAAATATATTATTATAATACTTAAAAATATTATATCTATATAGTCAAATTAGAACTCAATCATGTTAAAAGCTCAATTGATCGAGACGGTCACGATAAGAATCCATGAAGGTATCCATGTTACATCAACGCAGGCTGGCTATATCACCGTCAATATACGGCGCATGTACCCGATTAAATTACCTAGTAATAAGGCTCACTATTTGATAGTTCGGAAATTATCAGTCATAAAATTGCATGTTTTTATTTTTTAGGATCAAAAATCATTAATACCGTTCGTACTGTTCATACATTGTAGTTGATTACTAAACTATGTTTATAGCTCTGTAATTAATGCTCGACTGCAATAAATGCGGGCATCTGAAAAAAGACCTACTAAAAATAAGAAACCTGTAATATTAACTCAGTACTATTTCTGATACAAAGAATATACAAATAGGTACTTATCTATTGGACACGTACCACGGAAATGAAACTGCTTATATTGATCTAATTTAAAAAAAAACGTATTGTATGTAAGTTATCATGTCATATCGCCTCAATTTAATATTTTAAACACACACAAAATATTTATTTTATTTGTCGATTATTTAAAAATTAATTTATATTTTTATAAACTTGAGAGAAAATGAATTACTTCTATTGTATATTTATATATACTAGGTATAAATATAGAGAAACATTAATGATATAAAGATATCGGTCTCCTGTTAACTGTGTATGTAGCCAGGCAACAGCAATATTTAATACGAATATAAGTTCATTCTATAAAGACTTCTTCAAAGCTTTCGCTTTTAGAGATAATCTTGGAACATTAAGATTATTAATGATCAATGATTGATGGCATGGGGCTGTTGCGGCGCAATGGCACATGCGTGTGACTGTCAACGCCATGGTTGTGTGTTCGATCACACAGAGGGGAGTAACTATTTTATATTTTCATTTCCTCGCTCTGGTTGTTACCAAAGCGAGGCAAAGTTGGCGTTGAGTTCCACCACTCAACACGCGATGCCTCGGTTTTCAACGGTAATTTGGGAACGAAATGTCTTTACACTATCTCCTCCTACCTTCCTTCTTTTTCCTTTATCCGGCTTTAAATAAATTTAAATACAGCATGTAGCTGATTGCATGACTATTTCTACGATAATGTTCTAACTTTATCCGAAGCTTTTTTTAGGTACAGAATCTATAATGAAGCTAAATATTTTTAATGATTTTATTATATTCAATCTCAGAATAGAATATTAATCAATGGAAACTTGCTACTGGAAACCTTATAATTGTGTTCCTATTAGTATAAATAATAATAATTAAGTAGGTACTAATAAAATTGGAAAATTAATATAATTTGAGTTTTTGCTATTACAGATGTTATAAAACATAATATTAACGTTATTGGTTTTTCTTTTTTATATCTCTATGTACATTGAATGTTATCAGTATATTGCAAAATAATTAATCAAAGTCATATTTTTAATTATGGCAACTATATTTAATGCGCATTCAACTGAATATATGACATAACTATAATACACATAATCTATTTTAAATGTACAAACAGACAACCATTATTAACAGCAACTTCAATCATAACAAGACCCAAAAATGTAAATACTCGTTTAATACAATAGCAAATCGCTGAAACAATATGGATTGTGTGTATAATAGTAAGTAAAGGTTACAAATAGAGCTCCCACAGCGTGGGAAGTGAAGTTACGCTATTTAGCATCCATTTTGTTTAGTTATGTCAGATAGTATATAACTATCGTTTTAAATATATGTTTATAGCACGGGATTTGGATAATTTCTGAGAGATGTGTTTAATAAAACGGGTTTTCAGTATTTTTGTAATCATATTTTGCTTCTTATATATAAATATTCTCAAATATATTTATATATTAATACAAGAAACTTAGTTTTCATCTTCAAAAATGTGACTAAATCGTTTATGGGATATAGTATACGTGTGTTTATTAAAATTCCATAATTTGAAAATTAATAATTTAAAGGTAAAGTAAAAAATGAATTATTAAGCAAGTGTACTATTCTATCCAAGACTACAATAATGTTAATAGTGCGTGGAATTAAATACTGTTTTTTTTCACTCGGGAAGCTACTGACAGTTAAAAATTTAAGCAAATTATATTTTAAAAAGAGATGTTCTTGAGTTTCTAGGCTTTTCTTCTCAGTAGAAATGCCTTCAGATTCGATGGTTTCCTGTAGGACTGGCACTATTGACATTTCTATGTAAATTGCCAATTGAAAAGTGCTTGTTAGGGGCTTAATTAAGTAAAGATTTTGATTAAAATTTATAATAGGAAGAATTTATACCTACCAGTGTGAGTTTGAAAAATCAGAAACAAAAACAAATTTGTTATAACCAAAAATATGTTACTTGTTTTTATTTTCTGACTCACAATATCTACATATGACAGTGAACAGAAAAAGACAATAATACCAGAAATAAAAATAATGAATTACATATGATTTTTTAATTATATTGTTATTATTATCTTAACGCAATCTATTTTACTGAAACGTTGCTCACGATTATCATAATCATCAAACAAGTATAGATATTTCTTATAGACTGTGTCATTCAACTTTGATCTTTGTCGAGCCAATCTCACTTCTTTCTCTCAATCATCGCACTCATGGCCCTGATTCATTTTTTCTACATTAAATTGTGTCAGTCACGAGCAATTATAAATAATAATATTTTTTGTGATCCAATGTCAGAAAGCTCATTTTTGTTTGTTCGATGCGTCGGGACTTTTGTTAATTAAGCTTATTAGGGAGATGGTGTTGTGACAACTCGAGAGTGCTATCGTGCGCATCGACAATGACGAAACGATGTTGTCTTCATTATATGACGAGCGTTCACTATCTTGTCAGTTAAATTAAATGTATCGATAGATTACATTTTTACATTTAACTTTTTAAATTCCCAATTTAGAAATAGATATTTTTGTAAATTATATATATCGTAGTGCAGTGACTGCA
>DWAO01000616.1:0-23939 GCA_018230605.1 Heliconius congener
CGTTGAGTTCTGCCACTCAACACGCAATGTCTCCAGAATTCGGCAGAAAGAGGGGTTCCCCTCTTTGTGTGAGTGCCGGGAGTGTCTTGACACTAGGTTCCCTCTGCCTACTCTGCTGTTTGCGGGATACAGCGTGAAGCTGATTTATTTTTATTTTATGTTATGATAATCCCTCAGCATTCCAGCCTATTATGCCGTTGAATTTTAACTTTTCGTTTCGTCCTAACGTTTGTCTTCATTCTAACATTTAAAACCTAATCATATATCTTACGTCCTGCAAAATTTGACATTAAGTATAAGATACCGAAATCTCATACCTAATGAAATAACTTCACAGGGCTACCTATTCAGTATTCAGATTTTTTCTCAGAAAACTGACATTTTCCTTTCTATATAAGCAAACTATTGTTATCTTTACAATATCGTTATTTAAAGAAAGAAACGAGATTTCTTCTGAATATAGCGAAATTATAATAGTCTTGCAAAACGAACACGATTCGATATAGATCACTATTGAAGAATTGCATTTCAATTTGGAACTGAATTATTTATTGCGTAGCTTCTACTGTACCTGGCCATCATAAAGTAGTAACAAGACACTTTAATTTCCCCGGGGTGATAGCGCAGGAGATAATTCAAGCGAAGTTTAACGTTTTGTCAGTTCACACTCATGTATATCTAACCTGTATTTTTACCATATAATTTATGTGTATCATAAGTTATTGATTATGTTTCACATTCTTTGTTCTTACCACAAAGTCCACATACCGATTTCCACATACCGAGTTGCAAAAACTAAAAGACTCTTTGATAAATATATATTTTTTTTATTATTTAGTTTTAGCCTGTGTCCCGCATGTAGCAGGAATAGCAGGCAGAGAGAGCCTAGTGTTAAGACAATCTGCTCCTACTTCTCACCGAATTCTGGAGAAATTGCATGTTAAATAACATGCTGCGAACTAATGCTGCTTTGCCTGGACACCAGACAAAAATAATATTAAATTAAATATTTTCTCGAGTGGGAATTGGTCATACAACCTGTCACCTGTTACAATCACACACTTACATATGTCCTTGCGCCTCTATTTACCCCAGCTCCCTGGATCAGCTTCTAAATTTTATTACAACAGACTGAAAAAAAAACAATTACCAAAGCAAACAGAAGGTGAAAAACAATAAAAAATAATTAAAAACAAACTCGAGCCGACATTGGCAAATATATACTCAAGTTAATTAGTATACGTACAGTCTCGCTGTTCGAAGTGGCCCCCTATATTTTAATGAACCCAATAATTTGCTTGACCCTAATGTTTGTTCGTTATTTATTGATGGCACTAATCAGACTAACGACTAATCCATTACGTACACGGTCCACGGCAAGTGATCGAAATAGATTTGAAATGGAGGTGTCAAGCTGCCGGATTGACAACGCGAAACGAACGAACTGAGCCCGCAGTGTCGTATTTCCCTGGAGAATTAAATATTCTATCAGGTCTTTTTTAAATATTTGGTCGGTTATGACATGGCTAAATATGGTGGGTGGTGGGTGTATTGTTACCAATATTTTTGTCGTGGATTAAATAATAATGCTATTGGTTTTTTTTTTAAAGTAGAGTAGGCAGAAAGAACCTGGGAACCTAGTGTTGAGACATTTCGTATTCCCACAGCCACCCCACTATACGACTGTGCTAAGTAATAATTATTGCTATTTCGATATTTTATTTTATTATATTGGCGAAACTATAAAATAAATTAAATTATAAAGAAACAATATAGTTCTAAAGTCTTTAGTAGTGCTTTTCAGTGTATTTATAGTGAACTGTAACAAACAACACAGTTATGTAATAGAATCCAAAAATCTGAATTACAGGCAATTATATGTAGCTTAGGTGACAATACAATATTATGGTATCAACGAGCTGGTGTGATGATGAAGTCAGAATCTGAATATTGCAACTCTTCAGAGATTGCTATTAAACCCTTCGAGTTTCGGCTTATAGAAATTTATAGTTCCGAGCACATTCTGTAGCAGTGTAGAAAACTCTGTTTTTTAGTATATTTTTAAAATTATATATTACTATTCTATATAAAACTGACATTATCTACATTTTCATCTCCAATCACAATAATAATGATATTAAGCGATATTTTATTAAAAAAACATCATATTTGTACTGATTTTATTTATATACACCAAAATAACCATATTTCATGCAGTTCTACGAATTTAAAGTTCGTTAAAACGTGTGACAATCGAAAAACATTTCGATAGCATCGCCATTCCCATCCAGACCACTGACAAAGGATGAAATTGCCGAATACGCTAATTAATAATACAAGACTCGTCTGGCCAAACAGTGCCGCTGTTTGGTTTAAAGGGGCTATTATGTAATGGCTAAAGAGTTGCCAGTGCAGTGCAGTAAAAGCAACTTTAATTAACTGGGAACCTCCCGTTATGTGTGAACGGCTCGTGATATTTAAAGTGATTGATTTTGTGATGTTTTAATTTTTTTTTTCATGTTAAAACTAGGTAAATTTTAAAATATATTTTATGTACCTTTAATAAAATAAGTTATTAGTTAAGATATAAAATATATATATGTATATCTTTTAAAGCACGCTTTACTACCATAAGATTGAATGTATTACAGAATTTAGAAAAACAATCTCGTAAAATATTGATATATGTACAAGCTTATAATATTATTTTAAATATTGCTATTAAATATGCATTTCAACCTGCATTTCACGTACGTTAAGAAAGATAAAAACGTTTTTATTTATAATATCTAAATTTAACATACAATTTACCACATTAATTTCATAAAAATCCATACAACAATCTCACACAAAACTAACGTAAAAACAAAATCATCAGTCGCAAAGTATTTTTCACTGAGATCCCTTCAAATTACCTTGTAGGAGGCTTTCAAATATCAATTATGTCGCCGTCTCTGTCTCGGTGATTAATTTATTAGCGGCTAGTTGCAATTACTCGTGCACTTTGCTTTTGCTGTCACGTTATTATTGTTTTTTGAGTGAGGGTTCACGATTTTTAATATTAATTTAGATTGTTTTTTGTGATTTTTTTATGATATGATGTGGGTTCTTATTTTGTTTTTAAATATAATATTATGCAGGAAGGTTAGTTTTTAGGAGGCCGATTTGATATGAGAGTCAAAGTCTGACTGTCAAAACAATAGCTGAAAGTTCTATGCTCAATTAGAGAAAATTATTATTATTATTATTAACTCTCTGTGGCGAAATAAGCGCGGCGTTGATTTCCGACACTCAACACGCATTTATTTCTTCGTTCTTATACCAAGCCAAAAGTCCGGCGTTGAGTTCCATCACTCAACACTCAATGCCTGGAAAAATTCGGCGAAAAGTGGGGAAAGGAGTGTCTTAAAATTTTGGTTAGCTTTATTAATCCCCATGAATATTTATTTAAGACTTAATTGCAATAAGCACATATTATTGCAATCATCTTGGCAAGCAATGTCAATAACGACCAAAACGAACCAACGCTAAACACTATAATTTTGTTGTCAGCCGGTAATCGGCCATAATTGATTATACATTATGGGTTATTTGAAGTGACAAATCCTAGCGAGCTATTAGTAACAAAGAATAGCCCCTCGCTCTCACTCCAAATACAATGTGCTGGGCTTGTGCGGAGTGTATGTGACAGAATAATAAGCTTACACCCTGTGATATTGGATTTGTAAATAGTGTGTTTTTGTAATACTATATTTGTTTCAGAGTAAAATTGTTTTTCATTCGACTTTTATATAATATTTATATTAAAAAATTGTTTATATATATTTTGTTGTGCAACTATCAACGCGACGGTTGTGAGTTTGATTTCCATTTGGGACAATTAAATATTTAATATTTTCTATGATATTAGGTATTAATGAACTAAATTCAAAGATTCGATTACTTGTAACAAATCATGATCAGATGATCTGATTGAACATTTGATAATTCGATAAAAAAAATCATAGTCGATTTTATTTTAAACTTTGTTTTGAATATCAATAATATTGAGTTCATTGTAAAGTTCTGTGTTATATTTATTGTAGGCTATTTGATCTCACGTATAAATGAAGAAAGCTCAATAATTTGAACACAAGAAAAAGTAGTAAGTAGTATTTTAGTAAATCACAATAAGTGACATTTTATTCAAAAAGAAATAACTACAGTGATAGTATCTACTTACCTAAACAGTGGCTTAGACAAATAGAAAAAATGTTACTTTTGCCGATTATTCAAAAGTTCTCTTGTAAGCTTCGATAGTTATCTACAACTCTTGTGAAAGCTCGATTACGCACGTGAAGCTAATAAGATCAACATCATACTATCATCCCAAATGAAATGAATATGGAAAATAAAATATCATTATTTGTATTGTAATATAATAATTTTATGCAGATTTTACTTACTTACTTACACCTTTTATTTTTAGTAATATAGCACTGGATTGGCATTTTTATAAGCAGCCCTCGTCGCCGTGGCGTTAAGTTCCGCCAAACAACACATAAAATCTCAATGGAGTGTCTGAATACCAAATTCCTTCTGCGTACTCTGCAATAAGAATACTAAAAAAGGAATATAAATTGTAAAGGTAAACGCTTCGGCATAAGCCTGTGACTTAAAAAAAAAAGAAGCATAATCATCTTTTGAACAAAAAATCCTGATAAAAAATTGATATCATAGAATTTTTATATTTAAATCTGTATACTCTATATGTAAAGTTACTCATATTCATCAATTTAATACGCACGACATTTCCTATTTAACTTTATTTTTTGTCCGGTCAGAGGTCTCATTTGATCTATCGACAAAATAAAATATTCTGTCCAAACGCTCCACCCAGTTTCATTGAAATATAAATTTAAATAGTGTCCGTGCTTTTGCATAAACATTATAGATTTTTATTATTTAAATTTATTTCTTTGTGTTATCAGTAACATTTTATGTGGGCGTATTCATTTTGGCCTATGATAGGAAAGAATGTTCGACACCTCCTATTATTTATTCTCTACATGTTTCATATTTTTTTTGTGACAGTGTTGTACGTGTACGAGATCTTATTTTAAGCAAAACAAAATTTTGTAAGGTCATTTTTTAAGGCGAAATTTTACATTTTTCAAAGGAAAGTCTAAATTAAAATTTTGTAAGGCGGATAAATTAATATTTATATAAATTATAATGGTTCAAATGAATTTGTATTATGATTGATTTGAAGCTATAATATTTATATAGCTATAATGTCTGCTGTGTGTCATTGTTGTTAGTGTTTTTAATTAAATAAAATCGAAATATAAAAAATGGATAAGGGAAAATAAGACTCTTACATAATTTTTTTGTTACAAAAATTTAAATTTAAATATCTAAAATTAGACAGACAAGCACTACCCACGCGGGAATACAATTTAAATTTCATTCAAAACCAATATTATCTCATGCATATAAACATACATACATCTTTCTAACAATTAGTTTTCAACTACCTCACTTGTTAAACAAACTTAGAACGAGCTTGCATCTGTCTTGTGTGGGTGACAGCCCACATGGTCGTAATTCTTTTGTTTCACTTTCTAGTTTCTGAATATGTAGAGATACATAATATTCTAACCGAAAGTAAATAAAATATATTTAAAGTGGGTTATGTTACGTTAGTTTATGTATGTATAGAGTTAATCCATACTTATAACACAATCGTAATCGATAGGTTTCTGTACATGGAAGATATGTTAGAATAAATGTACTGAAATTCTGGTTTCCCTTCAATGTTATTGGTGGCATTTAATAACGTAATAGAACCAAAAATAGTAATTAAAAAAAAATATGTTTGTGCGTTTGTTCACGCTAATCTCAGAAATGACTTAACAGATTCAGTTGCAGTTTTCACTATTGTATTTTGTTTAGTTTTAACATATTGTTATTCACCTAATAACGATGAGACGATTAAAAATAATATTTTTAAAGTCACTATAACAAGAACAAAAATAAAATCGGATCTTACAGCTTATAATGATAACAAATGAAAAAAAAGTATGTTCTTTGACAATTTGTATCCACATTATCAGTATATCAGAGACATCGATCGATAGATACAATACCCACTATTAAATTACCGTACATGGATATGATAATGCTTAAAGAAAAACAATAAAATTTTATGTATTATAGCTTTTATGTTTGTTGGCACAAGGACGTTTATTGCTTATGTGAAGACTGAATAGACCAGTGGTTCCCAACCAGTGGTCCACGGAACCACCAGTTGTCCGCAGAAGCCTTAATATGGTCCGCGAGCGATTTTAATTTTATGATGGGATGGTGAGGCGAAGTTTCTGTTTAATTATCACAGTTAATTTTTATTACACCTATATGCATAGTGATCCCTGCTACCAAGAGTGATATAAAAGTGGTCCTTGATCAAGAAAAGGTTTGGAACCCCTGATATAGACTATGGCATTCCTTGCTTTGTGTAACACTTATTATGGTGATGAGATGGGCGAAACCCCTGTTGATATACATACGAGTTTATTGTCATTATTATTGGTGAAGTCGTATTTTAAAAGGCAATTTATTCAGTCGATGGTCAATCGATAATACTTAGTCATGTTTCGTCTGTTTTTTTATTGTTTTTGATTTTTTTAAAGTTTTACGCTGTTTCCCGCACACTACAAGATAGGCAGAGGGAAACTAGTGTGTTGAGAGTGACGGAGTTTAACGCCGCGCTTTGCCTCGACATCAGTGCGACGAAATATTTTAATTTGGGAATAAAATCTGCCGCGTTTACACTCACACTTTGTGCCTCCGCGCCACGAGCGGCCTTTAGTATTTGTATTTGGTCTTAATGTCTGAATATGAGTTATTAATATTTTTAATAGAATAGAATAAATAACTAATTTATTTAGGTAAAAAAATAACTTTGACTTATAATTATTATATTAAATAAGGTTTCGCTTACAAGATTAAGACATAGTAGAAGACGTGCTGATGTATTCGAAGGTATGGAAACCCTGTTCAACAATTAAATTTCAAACCCTTTCTGGCATCAGGAGAGATCCCATAAAATATGGTATTTACCCAAATTAAACGATCGTCGTAATTGATACAAATGGGTCTTCTTGTTAGAGGTAATTGATGGAAACACGTAAGTGCATTAAGACCCAGATAAGTTACCAACTAATTGTTCCAAGTCAGGATCCATCAGATGACCGTTGGCATCTTATGACAAAGCATATTAAACGCTTTAATAAGCATACCGGTCACTTACAAATGTCACCTTCTAAGTGGAATATATTACGGAATTTCTATTACTGTTATATTGTTTTAGGTCTGCAATTTGAAATGATAAATGGTGATGTAGCCCATTTAGAATATTATCGTAGATAACGCTTGAAAAATTAATAACGAAATATTTTCTTTACTCTAAAATAAATATCGATTTTTTTTATTTTTATTTGAATTATGAATTGTATATTATGTGTATAGTATGAATATGTCGCTGAGAGCTACGAAAGCCTATGTACATAGCGCGGTTTAGTTCTGGCATTCAACGTGCAATGTCTCTAATTTGATTGGAAAATGAAAATGAACTGTATTGACAAAAGATACTCTTTGCTGTACTCTGCGTATAGCAGAATAGGCAGGTGGAACCTAGTGTTATGAAACTCCGAACTCATTAAGACATTTCCGTTCCCCACTTTTCGCTGCACTCTGGAAGCATTGCGTGTTGAGTGGCAGAACTTAACGCCACTCTTGGTTACTGAAACCTGGTTACTGAAGCGAGGAAGTACTCGAATGAGAATCGAACCTGTAACCGTATGCTTGTGCTCCTGTGACTGGCCTGAATAATTTTTGTATAAAATAAATATGATGTGCAACACCTACCGTATTAAAGTTTTCCATCCATATGATTATATTATACATTTATATTTTCGACGAAAATTCAAAATACATAATTCCACTGTAGGTACATTCATATCGAATTGAGTTTCTGCTGATTTTTTCCTCCATGAGTTAATGTACCTAATGTTATCGTTGAAAGGGACCCTATTCGGGGCATATTACATTCGTAACACGTTTTCATTTTCCGAGGGCACCAATTGATACCGTACAACGTTGTTAATGAATGTGAAAACCGATAGACATCGGTTACAATCACGCCCATATATTTTTATAATCGAATTGAATGTTCTTTAATAAAAATCAAATGAAATTCAAATGTAATCTTCGAAGGTATACTTTATATCTTTTCTTGTGTATTACAATGTTCTTTTATTATTGATTAAGCGTTGTAGACTTGTTTTTAGAGCATTTTACTAGGTATTATGATTGGTTTAACTACTTTGCAATATATAAGTCTTTCTTAATTCTAAATAACTTTTATTATAACTACTAAAGCGCAGAGGCTCAAGAGTGTGACACCACCACCACCATCCACACACGAGAAAATAAAATATTTAATATTTTCATTTCTTCGCTCTGGTTCCAAAAACAAGGAACAGAGTTTCTTAACTCTAGGTTCCCTCTGCCTAACGTGCTGACTGCAGGATGTAGCGTAAAACAAAAACTGGGAAATTTCTTCACAATAGTAAAAGTTGTAACTACTCTATTATTCAATTCCTATGTATGTAAACAAAAACACACCTTGAGTAATAAAATACTATGTAAACTACTTTATAAGGTTTCCCTGACACCCTGGTGACATATTGTCATTCTCAAATATCGAAATGACATTTGATTTTGAGGTGAAATATATCGATTACGGGCGGAAGCTCAGGCAAGTGAAGCGAAAACTAGTTTTTCAGTGAAAATCGAACTCCATTAACGCGTAATGTAATAGATATTACTTTTATATTTATAGGCTATCAAAGGAAATGTGGAAGTAGAAATCGGGCGATTTTATAACATCCTGTAGCCAGATTATGAACCTAATACAGTTTTTATGTAATCGAATAAGTAGATACCCTTTATGTTTGTAATTATTTAATTTTTTTATTTGTTGCAGTAGACGTTATGGAAATCACTGTATGTAATTGACATAGCTTGTATTGCAATAATGAATATATTTTATTCAGAAGCGGTTCCATCGTTGCGCAGCGTCACACCATTTGACTGTAGATATGTTGGCCGTGAGATCGATTCTAACTCGGGGCAATTATTTCTTCTCTTCGCTGGGGAGATACAAAGAGCAGCGTAGAGGCTCGCTACTCAGCACGCAATGTCTCGAAAAGTGGGGGGCGGAGTGTGTCACCTGTACTTCCCCTGGCTCTATATGCGATAAAAATATATTAAGATTGACTTTTTTATATTCACAACTTTTTTCTATTAGCCATAAAATGTAAAAGAAAAATATTTGTATCATTTTCGTTCAACCGTAAAACTATAAACAATGAGCCAGTGATACTAGCGCATCTGCAAATATTTCAGTAGATGAAAACAAAACTTTATCATTTCTTTTAATGAGAAAATATTTTTATGGCATCTATTTATTGCACTGTTATAATTTGATGAAATACTGAGATATTTCATTTTTTTTTATTTGTACTTACTTTTCAAAAAATTGGTTTTTTTGGATCATTAATTATATTGTTTTGTTTTATTAAACGCATATGTAGTTAAATTAAAAACACCTACTGGTCTTTTACTTCTAAAATAGGAAGTAGTTATTGTACATATTATGTTAAGTTCTAATAGACTTTTTTTTATTGTAAATTAATTAAGAATGTGAAAATTGGAAAATTGCTTGTAATTCGATGATTAACATTCTTTCGAATAAAATTTTAATAACTAATGTAAAAAACACAAATCTAAAAACTTCAAAAATGAAAGGAAAGGAATATAAAAGAAAATAATTATTAATAATTATTTTTTAAATAACTTCATTTCTATTAAGAAGTAGCAATTATCGTGGCGCAGAAGCAGCGTCTAACTTTTAACACGACTGTGGGCTCGATTCCAACACGGGGGAATGAATTGTTTTCATATCTTCGCTGTAACAAAGTGTGTTAACACTAGGTTCTCTCTGTCTACCCTGCTATGTGCGGAATAAACAATAATACTTAAAAAACAAAAACTCCTCACCTAGAATTATCTTAGTAATATTAGCTACAGCAAAACCCATAAAATTCGACCGATTCGACAATCGGACGATTTCGTGTGATCGTTGAATTTCAAATGGACTAACGATAAATGGTTATCATAAAAAGCTATCACCTGTCCTTGCCATATGCGGCTGTGGTTGTAATTAATAAAAAAACTGACGGGCGGACGCCTAAAACGCATTTAATTCTTGATAAGGGTAACAAATTGGATGAAGATAGCAAGGGCTCGGAGACAGTGAGATCGTAAGTGCATTGCTGTGATAAGTTGTTTTGTTTGGAATGTATGGATATGGTTTCGATTTTTTAATTTTTGTTTTTTTTACAGTGGTGTATTCCGCATGTAGCAGGCAGAGGGAACATCCGTTACTTACTTTTCGCATGTTAATGAATTCACATCCTCAAGTGGGAATCGAACTTACGACAGCGGCGGTAATAGTCAAGCGTTATGTCACTGCGCCACGACGGCCTCTTTCTATTTTGGTATTACAGATAAAGATAGATCTTTCTAGAAACTCCGTAGTGCCCTTTACTAGTACGTATGTAAACTTGCAACAGTATCATGTAATACATAGGACGTTTGCAATGATATATTTGATAATATTTATTTTTTGTTCTACAATGCCTTATGAAAGACAATATATTTATTATAAAATAAATATTCAATTAATTTTTGTTTGAACGTAAACTATACATGTAACACTTTCAATGATTAGGTACAGGGTAAAAGTAAATTTATATGACACTTATCCATATTATTATATCATTTCTCACCCAAGAACTTGATATTTTTAATGTGATAGCGAAATGTTATAGCCATTTTATTTCTAATCAAATATAAGTATTTAAAATAACCGGAAATATTTAATTTAATAATATTATAATAATCAACTTGTGTTATTACTTAAGTAGTTTAAGCTTAAATGACGTGTCTTTATCTTCTGAAAATACATTTATTTAGTAGTATATAAAAAATATTTATATTATTTATTATTATATACTTTATGGGATAAAGAGAATAAAATAATTATTTAATTTTATAGAATTCGGCGGATCCCCGGGGTACTCTGCTAACCCCGCTATGTGATGTTTCATTATTACATATTACAAATTAAATAAAAAGATTAAAAGTTCAACAAAAGCATGCTTTAAAAGTGTAAAATACTTTTATTGCCTAAAAGATATATTGCCACAGAATGGCGGCGATAAGCAGTTACTTTAAACAGTCGCCTCTTTATCGTCGCATATCACGACATATCGCAGTAAAGAGGCCTAGGTATAAATTCTATCGAGTTAAAGGAGTTTTAGTCAAATATGATTTGCTTGTGTAATTGTCAAGTTAGTATGTTGCGTGTAAACGACCTATCATCACTACCTTGTTGTAAGGTTATTGATGGCATCATTAATTTACTTTATATTTGTGTGGTTAGGCTGAACGATTTTTTTTAAATTATTTATTAAATATGGTAACTTTTGTTTTACCCTCTATATAGCGGGGTAGGTAACAAGACACTCCTCCTCCGTTTTTTGCTCGAATTCATTTAATGAGAAATAATGGATTTCATATAAGTAAGTGTATTATTTTAACCTTTGATGAAAATGATCTGATAATTTTTATTATAAAAAGAAATAAAACATAGTATGTTAGTAAGCGTGACTTAAATAATAAAACAATTTATTTATTTACGCATATTACTGTCA
Source organism: Heliconius congener (assembly GCA_018230605.1). Lineage (NCBI taxonomy): Eukaryota > Metazoa > Arthropoda > Insecta > Lepidoptera > Nymphalidae > Heliconius > Heliconius congener. Next base: position 11,823 of record DWAO01000616.1, read on the forward strand.
CATTTATAACTATGAATAGCACACATAAATAATAAAGCAATTGATTCCGTTAAATTATCACCAACATTAGTATTTAAACCAGGCCAGTCGTGGCGCAGGGACACAAAGTATGACTGCAAAATCGACTGGTTGTGGGTTGGATCCCCACATACAATTAAATATTTTTTAAAATGTATATTTTCAATTCTTCGTTCTGGTGTCGAGGCAAAGCGTGGCGTTGAGTGCACTGAAAAGCGGAAAATGGGGAACGGAGTCTCTTAACACTAGATTCCCTCTACCTACTCTGCTGTGTGCGGGATACAGCGTGAAGCTGATTTATTAGTATTTAAATGAAGAAAACATAAAAAAGACGTTTATCAAAGCGTGTGTAGATTTTTATAGCATAATTTAACTACTGATTATAATCAAAGAGCTAGCTCGCGTCACTTTTTCAAGCCATAACGCGCACATAAAAAATTAAATTCATATGTCGAAAGCAAATGAAGTCGACTACCATTTCCTCCCCCAGGGCGTAATGAGCGTTACGTCCATACTTACTTATTTACTGTATATGGTTTTTTGAGTAATTAGAACGTTTGCGTACTGGATCAGAGTCGGCCCTTTTTAATTTGTCTTTACGCGATTTCGTGTCGAGTTTAGTTTTAATGCGCTCATAAAAGGTACTCTTTCTCGTTTTACACTTTCTGATGCGGATTTTTTTTCCCCTATTTTATACTTAGTTTCGTTTGTGGTGTAGTGAAGTTTTGCTGTATTATTTTGAATTATGATGCTTATTAATTAATGGGGTATTTTTTAATTTTAATCGATACAATATTTTCCCTTATCTATACGTTTATTTGAGGTCATCGTTGTATAGAGAATCAGTGTCTAACTGTAAACAAGAGGTGTTTGTGGGTTTGATTTTTTTCGCAGTAGAATGATTAAGTGAATGTTGTATATAACATTCGCGCGGCGGTCATTTCTGTCACTTAACTTACAATGTCATGAATTTGGGCACACGAAGTACAGAGTGTCTTAACATCAAATTCTCTCTCTCGTCTCTGCAATGCCGAAAAAAAGGCAAATTTTAATATATATTTTACACAAAATAATATATATTTCTTATTGAAAAACAATAAGAAAATAACTTTCATTCTTTATTTTTAACGAACATAATCCAGAATTATTGTCTAAATAATTTACATTTTGAGCCGCCCTCTCAATATCTCGCTTATTATTCACCCTTTTGATTATGTATTTCTGGAAAAATCAAAACAATTAAACATTGAACGGAGCTTAAGTCTCAATAGGGGTGAATTCTTAAACCTATTATTAAAAATATTCGAAAACAATATTCGCGTGTTTCGAGAGCAAACTGTATGCGATTTGAAATAAAGTTTAATATGGAAAAAAAATCTTTTGTCATCATAAATACGTGTTAGGCCATGATTTGGTGCTTTTGGAAATTCGGCGCATTCGAAATTATGACCTAGAGGCTGCAAATATGAACTAAGTTAGTATTCAAATGAACGGTGCCACTCTGTTCAAATTTTATGGTTATTTCACTTACATTTGGTTGATGAAGTGTGTTGATAATTTGGAATTTAATGAATCCAGTCTGCGGTGTGCTGGAGGTAGAAAAAAAGCTGGCGAGAGCAAATTTCCATTATAATTGCAGTGCATCTATTGTTTTTGTTATGAAGCGAACGAGAGCGTTTTCTACGGGTTTATTGTCTGAGAGCACTTTAGAGCATACGGCTCCTTAATTTTTTTGAAAAGATAGAATAATTAATACTTGGGTAAGGGTCGCAAAATTGCCACTTGCTTTACTTTATACGGTGATGATTCTTTTAGATTATGATTTCATTTTTATCATTTATTCTGTCGTGATCAAAACAATGACTTCTTAATATACAATTTTTCACATGCTTTTTGATAATTATAATTAATAAAGCATAATTAATAAAATAATATAATAATAATAGTATATACTAATAGAGATCTTTTTTTTTGTGTAAGCAATTATTTTGCTTCTAATATTCATACACTTCATGGCAAAAGTTTTAAAGTGTAGGTACTTTCTTCCGATAATTCATTTCTTAAGTTTGTTAAAAAAAGGAAAACTAGTGACGTTACACTATACATATTCTTTACTAAAAACTAAAAAGATACGTAAACACATCCATCAATTACAAAGAAAACATTAAAATATTCATAGAAATCTACTATTTTCTTTTTGAATTTATTAATATTAAATATTCATACAAATTTATTATTTTCTTTTTAATATCATTGATTGCACCCGCTGCGAAGTCCGATAGTAAACGGCCACAATTCGTCGCCTGATGAATGGCGCAATGCAAGAGGAATTTTCTGTTGAGACTCAGACGGTTAATGAGTGCAAATCATTTCGAATTGCATTCCCGGTATTGTGGATGACACTTTATTGAGTGCAAATTGAGTGGTGGACGCAACGCTTTGCTAATGTGTGTGTTTGATTTTGTAATTGCAGTGTACGTTTTTGTGGGGTTTTGTTTGTATGAATTTGTGATTTGTGATGCTTTTTATAAAAGTTTTTAATATTATAATTTATAAGATTCACGCTTTATGGTAGGTAGAGGGAATTTTGTGTTAGCTACTTTCCACCTTGTTTGTGTATTGCGTGTTGAGGTGCGGAACTCAACGCCACCCTTAGTCTCGACACCAGAGCGAAGAAATGACAATATTAAATATTTCACTTCATTGATTCATTTTCTCATTTTTTCTCGATGAATAAATATATTTGCTATTTTAAAGCCACCCATTTTTTTTCGTAAACCGTTGTAAGTAGTCAAATATTTATTTTCAAGAAAACGTTATTTTCAAAATTGATTATGTGATTAAAACCATAATATTTATGTACGTACATTGCGCATATACGCATTATATATATATATATATATATATATATATATATATATTATACTATATTGCGCATAGCGCAGTGGGACATCCATTTGTAAACCCGATGGTTGTGAGTTGAATTCCTACCAGAGGAAATTAATGATTTTTATTTCCTCGCTTTAGCAAGCCAAAGTGCGGTGTTGAAATTTACTACCATACAAACAATGACTCGACTTCATACGGAAAGTGGAGAACGGAATGTCTTGACACTCTCTCGGTTGGAAAACTTAGTGTCAAGAACGTACATATCATGTAGCGATAAGTTTTTTTCATTACATACGTACCTACATTTGTTAGCGATGTGGTCAATGTAACATTATATTCAAGTTCATGGTCGTTACTTACACTTTGTGATTGGTAAATTTTTTTGCCCGTCAATCCTCATCATGCCTCAATAATATTTTTGGACGTCAGATTTTGGTATTCGATAAAACGAGCCCGCCCAATTTATCGTTGCTTTAATGGATTGTATTTAGAGAACTAATGGTTTCTCAAAGAATAAGTAGGAACAGATAAATCGGAAAAACTAATATAGCAAATACGTTTTAGCAAAACTAACTGAGACTGGTTTTGTTTAATTATATTTAAAAAAAAAAACAGTATTAATAAGATTTCTTAATACATAGGTAATATATAAATTTAATACATTGTTTTATTTATTTTACATAAGTAGCAACTGTTCTACAAAACTGTTGTGAAACACTGACTGTATAGAACTTTATTCTTAAAGTACTTGAACCGCAACTCATATTTTAATCTTTGATTCTTAAGCTTCCAGTAGGTATCATATCAGATAAGTTTAAATTGAATCACCTTCAAATTTGATTGAAGGCTAGTCACTGAGTCGACACTTGGAGGCACAAATTAATTAGAAGCGTTCCTTCACACATTCATTGATACAGTTACCTCATAGAGTACTCGTTTAATACTTTATATGAATGTATAGCGTACTCATTTAATACTACATTTAAATTAAATTTCAATTTTTACGTTATTTAATTTATAGTCGTTCAAGAACGTTAAGCAAAGAACTTCGGTCATGAGTCATATATGTTTAAATTGTGGTTTCACTGACAAAAAGTAGGTAACAGAGTGAAAAATCATTATCCTAACTATGCCTATGCCGTAAACACAAAAATATAGTCGTTTTTTCTTTTTGGCATTATCGTCGAAATTGGTAATGCAAAGAGGCCGTCGGGGCCCAGTGGCACAAGGGTGTGACTGAAACTTGACGGTTGTGGGTTCGACTCCACTCGAGGAATGCATTATTATTTTTTAATATTTTCATTTAAAGTAAAACGTTCAGCGTTGAAAAAAAATTTTTTTCAGCTTCACCCTGTATTTTCCATGTAGTAGGGTAGGCAGATTCAGCCTACTGTTTAAACACATTGCTCCTCACTTTCCATGCAATCTGGAGGCATTGCGTGTTAAGTGGCGGAATTAAACGCCGTACTTCGTTTCGGCACCTGAGCCAAGAGATGGAAATATTAAATATTAATTTAATTGCAAGTAAATTTATAATTTATTTCCTCGAGTTGGAAAGGAATCCACAATCTATTTAAAGTCACACATTTGCATACGCCACCACTGGCCTTCTCGATTTATTTTATAGGTACAAAGCAGTGATAGATATATTCAATTCACTCAATTTATTAAAGTATTTCAAATATGTTCTTCTAAATTTTTACAGGTTATAAAAACAAATAGGTATCGCTATATACTGTATCTTACTCAACGTGAAAGACTATGTATTTTAACGCCCGAACCTGAAGCTATGGTTTTATACGTGCAATAATCTCATTTGCTTGTAAGATTTAATATTTTGATATATCATATTTTACTTGTGAATATTAAATCTTTTTATATCAATATATATATTTTATAAGGTTTCATATTATAAACCTGTGTGTAACAAGCTACAATACTACGTCATTTGTTACTATCGAATAAAACGCAGCATGAGACATCGTAAATCACCATATGTGACATATACGATTACTGCAGCTGCATAATCCGTCGAAAAATAGTATCCTGCACAATGACTTGAAGTTTTTTAAATATTTATACAGCTCTCAAGGAGGGTATGATAATATGGTGTCGTAAATTAAAAGTTAAAGATTACGATTTTTATATTATTGTGTCTGTATAGTCTAAAAGTTTGTACGGTGTGGGAATTTCGAATATCAATAAAATAGGAATATAAGGTATAGCGGTTAGCGTTCGATGTGAAAATAACATATTCAGTTTTGTTATTTTAAAACATTTTATTTATTTTTATACCTCAAGGAATTGGCCGAATGTGAAATGGAAGTATCTTAAAACTAGGTTCCTAGGTTCCTAGATTCCCTCGGCCTGCCCTGCTATGTGTGGGATACAAAGTGAAGCTAAAATAATATTAGTGTTAGGTTAGGATGTGAGGGTACATTTTATTCGGGGAAGAAACATTATTGACATCTTCATACAATAAATAATGCACATAACAACAAAAAAAAGGGTTAGTATATGGGCAAGATTAGATTATTATTTTCATACATATAAAATAATTAATTTTACCTAGTACCTTTTAATATCAAAGTAACAATTAAAACATCATCGTATTAGTATTTTTATCTTAACCAAAAAAATAAGAAAATTTTGCAATTTATAGTTAAAAATGTACTGTAAGGTCAATGTATGGTTTTAATATAATCTAAACTAAAGACTTGACGGCGGGAAGCGGCAATTTACTAAAAACAACGCTCCTGTCTTGCAAGTTGAACAAATAGCTTAGCGAAAACATTAGCCACGGCTCAAAGGCTTTTCGAAGGAAATTGCACGTGAAATTCAACTGGCAATGCTTTTGCGACGTAAAATCTTGTGCCGATATTGTGATCACTCGCCTTGTTTAAACTTAGATTGTATTGGCGAATAAGCCTTAACAAGACTGCAAAAGTTGGAAGTTTTATTATTAGTATAATAGGATACTCTTAATTTGGTCTTATTTTAAGATATATATTTTGTTTTTAAATTTGATGCTATTTTGGGAATATTTTTTAATATTTTATTTGTTGGATATTATTTTTATATTATAGATCTCAAAAGGTTCGTTGATAAATTATGAAAATAGATAATAATAGAAGTAAGTATTAGAATACATTTTTTCAGAAACAGTTATTTTTATGATCTTGATACTTATTTTATAAAACATATAGTATCAAGGTAATTTAGTAAGACAACTCTAGCTTCTTACTACATATTTTTCTCGTCAGTAAGCTGAAAATTACTTCAACTGGCACTAGTACAGCTTTTGATGGTAAGAGCGAAGGTTGTGGGTTCGACTCTCACTCGGAGATTGAATTACTTTCATTTTCTCGCCCTGGTAACAAGACAAAGAACGCCGTTAATTATCATTGAACATGTAATAGCTTCAAAATTGAACGATAAGTTGTTAACAGAATGTCTTAATACTAGGCTACTTGGCTACTTCTACATACAATTAATGGCATTCTTTTTAATCAAAACAAATAGATATTTTTTTTTATTGTTATTACTTAGCTCTACAGACACTTGGTCCGTTCCCTCTTTTAATTTATTATTATATCTATTTTCCTTATCATATATATTAATTATATTATTGTTTACATACTTTACAGTATTTTACAAATATTTTCTTAAACCTAAGGTTAATTTAAATTATACAGTGCATACTGCACTTGCGCCAAACTAGATTGCTGCTATCACATGTAAGTTTAAAATATCATATTTTTTTCATTTTGGCTTCAAGTGATGACGAAAAATTGATATACATGTACATAATTTATGCAAGCAGGTAAGGAAGGTATGCATCTCAATACTTAACAATATTGTTATACGTTTAACTTAATAAGGCATAATATCAACAAAAGATATTGGCGTATCACTGCGGCGCTCCGTGGGCGTGTCTGAGTGTTTACTCTGATCTTTGTAAGTCTCGTCAAAGTAAATACTTTTATCATTATTGACATTGTGTCGAGTTACCATCTACTGAACTTGTATTTTTTTATCGAATGTAAATAAATATAACCTGTAAATAACGTACAGGTATCTTGTATTGAGAAGTGCTTCCACATTTTTGTTGTGTTAAATCAAAATCATCGAATTATTAAATTGCTTATTCCACGCATCATTAAAAATTAATAATGGATGACAAATGATCATAATGAAGACAAGAAAAGGAGAATCTTTCAAAATTATATGGCGGAAACAAATTTCATTTATTGACAACTCATTCAAGAGATATCTCAATTGTATGGGACAATGCAGTAAACAAATTTATTTGTGCATTCTCAGACAATTTTATAAAATACTTAATAAGGACGACTATCCTATGCCTTTTCCCTTTTACATATTTGCTGATACAGCGCTGAAATGACAAATCTTAATGGGACTTTAACAAATAACTAAGCATTTTGTAATTCGAGGAATATATCCAATAGTTAAGCTAACAAAAGGATTTTGGTCCTCATTTGTTATAGTCCTTGTCCAATGTCAACATCTGGCGTTTTTTTTAAGGACGAACTTGAAATAGATATTTGTTCGACTAGCCAGAAAATCAGGAGCTATTGTGTTTTTATAAGAAAGGTGGTAATAAGTTTATTTTGACAATTGCTTTAGATTTGCTTGGGTTGTGCATATTGCGTGATTATATTTAAAATGCTTTAACTAAATTTAACTTTGCATAATATATAAGTAGATAAAAAATATGTTGTTAAAAGGCGAATTTCATTTGTTTTACATATTAATAGCATATATTTTTTTCTTTCATAAAAATTTATAGTAATCTAGCTAATATAATTTACACACAATTGCATAACATACGTCCTTTCTCCATAATTAATAACTTATTTGTATGTGGAACATCGAGGACCGAAGTGCTTCTTATTGTTCTTTATCTGTTGTAAAAGAAAGCACTTGGTTAAATAAATGAAATTTAAAGTACAATATAATTTTAATTAACAACCAAAAAGATAATTATTTATAGCTATATGTGATGTTAAACACTTTATGTTTAATATAAATAAGATTTATAACGCGTATAATTTAATTATTGTTTTCATCGGTTGACAGAAATGGAACAGAATTTTATAGCTTTAGGTACCAACAAATATGTGATGCAAATTTATCGAGTGACAATTAGCATTGCGAAACTCAATTAAACTTGAAAAACTTAATTGAAAATCAGAAAAAAAATGCATATTCAATTAAATGAAAATTCTTTTAATCAAATGAATAACATATCGATAATTTTTAACTAGCTTAGTATTAATTAAATGTAAAGAGACGTAATCAATGAAAGTTTTTTTAGAGAAACTTATATTTACCGTACGGCACCGTGTGCCTACAAAGCACAGCATTGATTTCGCTCATGCATTATCTCGAAAAAAATATTGAAATATGGTGAACGGAGAGTCTTAATACTAGAGTCCTCTGCCTACCTTACTACGTTATAAAAAACAAGAAGCAATTTTCTTTTATTATGATAACATGTTCATCTAATTCGTGCATGTACACTAGTAGGTCTATATCTATGTAAGCCCTTTGCAGGTGTGTCGCACAAAGGTGTTTTACCCAAGTTTGTGAGTTAATTAGTAGTCTCTTAAGTAAAGCAAACAGTAAAATGTAATATTAAAACGTATTGTAACATTAATCATTTTGTATTATTAGAAATTATAATTTTACTTATATAATATACTTGATTAAATATTATCACTAAATTCTGCTTCTCTTATCACTATTATCTTTTTTTTTTTAATTTGTTAACATAGTGTTTTTAACATAAGTATTATGTATTTCTATTTATATTAACAATAAACTAGATAAACACTGCTATACGCGTAAATACGCCAGTTGCAATATCTGTCTGGGGAGTAGAGTGTGCAACCCTAAGAACACAAAAATGTTCATAGAAGTGATATTTATGATATTGTCTTAATTTGTAAATTTGCATAGTATTTATTTTAATAAACGTATTTTAATAATAATAATAGTGCTCTTAGCAATTATTAATTTATATTACATATTTATATCGTCGGCTTAGAGTGTAAACCTAAATCCGTTGCTCTGTTCTGTGCTAAATCTGTTTTTTGCTCTTATTTGGTATTGGGAGACCTCGGTTGACCTTCGAAAACATGATGTCAAAGATACTGGCTTGCATGAAACAGAAGCCCCATGGACCCCTCGGAGGGCATGTATGAAGAGATTGATGACAGTGGACGAGGCGAAAAAGGTATGCGGAGACCGTAGGGTTTGACGCTCCATTCTCTCTGACTACCCACTAAGGATAAATCGTGAGAATGGAATAATTGTATCATATAATTTTTACACGTACCATTTCATTTACTCTCCACACTCTACAATGTGAACCATTTAAATGTACTGCGAACTGCCTGCGGCGGAATTTAATAAAAACATCTCAGCTTAATTGTGTTTATAAAACAAATTTACGACGCGAATACTCATAATGTCAACTCGTTTATGATAAAAATGTAAATATGAAGCAGTAAAATTATTTATTGCTCTCACATGTTAGCGTATCACGTAAAAGTCATTTAAAAGGTTTTATTAGATTTTTTTTTTGTAGAAATTATACTGAAATTATAATATGTAAAGTTGGTTAAAATTTGTTGGTTGGTTACGAAATTCTTCTCTAGAGTATCGATGTTAGAAAATTAGGTGGGTTTAAAAAGACATTTGTTTTATCGCTATGTTATTATTAGGTTTTACAGATAATTTGGACGAGGTTTCTAAGCCCACGCTGCTTCTAAAGTTTATAAATCATAATATTATGAATAATAAAGATTATGTTTGGTACCTAAATATTGCTTAATATATTTTCTAGATCTGCGAATTCGAATTACTGGATTCGAATAAATATAAATTTATATAATAAAATATATAAATTTATAAATATATATATTACTATACACGAAATTAATAATAAATAAGTAAACAAACTGCGTATTTTTTGGAACACAATATTCTTTATTTAAAATAAACTTAGGCATTTATTTAATCAAATCGATTTAGCAGCCCTTTAATTTATTTACAATATTGGATGCATATTAATAATTTCCAAGACAATTTGCTATGTAAGATAACGTGACAAATTTTGTATTTCCTTTTATATAATATTCTTTAAGGTATAATTCGATTGTCTTCATCGACATTTAATTTACGTAAATATATTTTTTCATTAATTTTTCATTACATTTTCATACTAAAAGTCAAGTTATTATTTATAAAAAGTTCACCTAAGTCTTAATTAAAATTCTGTCATCTAGCATAAAGTAGCGTGACTTATTACAGTATGTTGATAAATCTATTTGGCACGGGCACTGCATCGTACAACTTTATTAGTCGAACAACTCGTGGACCCGCTTGAGTGATGACGCCAAATGAGAGATATCTCTCACTAAAATTAGTATTCATAAGCCAACACAGACTACATAAATAATATCAAATATTTGACATACTACGTATCGTCAGTAATATATATTTTTTTCATGTAAATATATCAAATAATATATTCTGTACTTAACAAGTTATTTTTATTAAGAAATATTCGTATTGTAAGAATGTACGCGATAAATTATGTAAGACATAATGGTGGCGTATCTGTATTTTATTTTCGATTTTAATAACAATTTTGAAATAATATATTAAAAATATATAAGGCAAAAGTAAAATTTCGTATGATAAAATTATCATAACTAAAAATTGTAAGAATTTTAATAAAAATTCTAAAGTTTCGTTATGTGGTAAAATAAAAAATAGATATTAACAATTTCGCTTCTGTAATATCGTGCTACATTGAATATTATTATAATGAATATCAAAATTATAAACATTTTGAATTTACAAATCCAAATATAATATACATGGGAAAAAATCTGAAACAGTCTATAAAACCCAAATTCCTCCAGACCACTTTGTCATATAATACAAGACAAGCCAACAATCGCAATTGGAACACGTTATTAACGACTGGCCCTCTATTAAACTATTCTGTATTCGAGTCGTCTAGTTGTCCTGGTGCTTTGAGAATATTGCTACAGTTCTTGGCCACAAATATGATGCCACCCTCGAGGTAGCACCATGTTCTACTTCATAGTTTGCTTATTAATTGCGTCTTATAAATATGTATTTACATAGTTTTGATTGCTCACACATAATATTCTTGTTAAACAGTATTTGTAGTCAGATTAAAACGTTTTATGTTCATCAGTTTATCTGATTAGATTAATTAAGTTTCTTATAAATATCCCCCGACATCTAGAGGAGTTGCCAATATGTAAAACAATCTAATAAGGGCTATATATAAAAAATATTTTATGACAAGATCTATTTCACGCATTTTATTTAAACAATTTATAAAAAATAACGATCAATTTAAGGAATTTCAGTGTACAATGTAAGTTGAAGTTTATTTGGAATATTTTTATGCATACATTATGTTAATACTTATTATTAAACAATTATGACTATATGTATGTAAATAATATAAACGACAAAATAATAATTTTCACCAACAAAATCTATTTTTACTCAAATCCCACGCTTATTTTAACCTTGCACATACTAAAACTGAAACGGTCACAAGTGTTAGCAGAATCGTGTAGTCTTTTATGAAGACTGTTCTGTGACCAGTGGACTGTCTAGGAAAAATATTCCTTATTCACAAGTATTAAGACATAACGTGAAGGAATGTACCGGGACCACTGTACCGGGTTATCTTCTCATCAGATTAAGATAGCGGTAAGGTCAAGATCGGCACGAGCGGATACATGGAGTAAAGAAGTTGCCACAATGCTGGCATTTGCATCTTACATCTTTTGTATGGAAAATGGAACATCTAAATGTCAGTCTTCTTTCGTTATTATATATACTGATGATTATGATGTGAAGATTTATTGTACGGATAATAATTAATACACATCTTTAGTAGCAGTAAATGAGTAAAATTAAAATAAACTTATGTTTATTTAAATATTTTTACATTTTAACTTAAAAAAATATTAAAAACGCAATTCTTCAAATCACATTTCCATTATTTACCTTTGCTTACACATAAAAAAAAACTATTTATTTATTCATTTAAAAAGTGAATTAGTAATTTAAAAAAACATACACAATTAATTAACCCATTCGACTAAACCATGAAACAATTAGCGTCACTAC
>DWAO01000617.1:0-23930 GCA_018230605.1 Heliconius congener
GTAAATATTTCATCTCCTCGAGTGGGGATCGAACCCACAACCAGTTGGTTTTACAATCATACTTCGTTGCCACTGCGCCACAACTGGCCTGATGTATATAAATTTCTTCCATTACTGAGTGTATAAGAGCTAACTACTGGGGAAGTTGAAATATGGTTTGTGGCTAGTTTACAGAGTGTAGGGGAAGCACTAAAGAGAGAAAACTTTCCTTCACGCTTTATTCCGCATATAACATGGTAAAATAAAGAAAACCTAGTGCTAATACACTTACGTATTCGAGACACCTTGTAATGAATCGCGAAGCTTAACGCCGCGTCTAACAAAGTATAGCAATAATTCACTCCATCCTTCTATGTTTGCTTCATATATCTATAAATAAATAAATAAATAAATAAAATATGATATAAAATAAAACTGTCACACAAAATAATGACAACTTAAATTTTAATGACATACCATTTTTTATCTTGCGACAGTTCTAACTGCTCTAGCGAACTCAACGGTACACACGACCGGTACGCGCCTACTCCGATATGAATCGAGTACGGTATAAAAATTTCTATACATAATTCGCACTGATGCTAGCTAGCTGTTAAAAATAATTGATATTAAATTTTTGTGTGTACTAGAAAATCGCTGTGGTCGCGGTAGAAATCGAAGTTTTTAAACTTCGATTTCTATCACTCGAATGATTGATCCATTGAAATTATATTATAGTTATAAACAACATATATGATTAAAATATTAGAGTTTATAGCGGTATACCGCAAGTATTTGTTCACAAAGAATATATACCTTGTAGTCCAGTAAATCTATATTGAAAGTAATGAGTTCAATATTCGAAAGAGTTTTTTGATATAATAAATTTAAATTTAATGTATTAAAATTATATTTATTTATTTATATTTTCACATATCTCTATCAAAGAGAATATTAAAACGCTAATAATTTAAGTTTCAGAGACAATCGTAGCGCAGTGACACGAGCGTGTGACTATAAACGTAATGGTTATGGGTTTTGCTCCCCATTCAAGGGAGTATATTAATTGTATACTTTCATTTTCTCGCTGTGCTAATGAGACACAGCGCGGCGTTGAGCCATCACTCAACACACTCAGCAATGCCACGAAAATTATGCGGAAAGCGGCTAACAGAGTGTCTTAACACCATGTTCCCTCTACCTCCTCTATATAACGTGAAGTTAAAAATAAATAAATTTTCAGATATAAAAATATATATTAAACGATCAGTATACTTAGCAACATGCCATTTAAGGAAAAGAGATCTACTAGAATCATCTCTGTTAAAACATTTAGAAAATAAACATCTAAACTAGTTTTGTTGGTGAAGGCTGAGAGCAAGGTCCAGTCTCTATTATAGGACATGATTACACGCATATATTATATATAATTATTTATTAAATTTCTAGGGTTCCGTGCCTCAAAAAAAACTTAAAATCTATTATGGTCGGGTCTATTTCATATTAATACCAGATTGATACTTTCACACGATCTTGATGTAAATATTCTTGTTAAACGGACATACATACAGACTACAGTTCCTTAGAATACAAACAAGTTAAGCTTCTAAGTTAACGGAGTTTAAAAGGCGTTACTTGTACTTCTTGTTGATCTAAGATTTCGTAATTGTTACAGAACCTTTGATCGGCGAGTCCGACTTACACTTGACTGGTTTTTTTTTACTTATAATATTTTTTTTCAGCCTGTCATATAAATAGCATAATCCATAATATTTACGAATGATATGGATTCCATATCATCCAACTTTTTTTGAGAAAATTCTTTCGTTACATTAAATAACTATATAGGTATCTATTTTAGTTAAAATGTAATATTATTTAAACAAGTTCTATAATAATAATAATATTTAAAATCTATTAAGTATATAATATATAGGTACTCTTTCTGACATTATTTTATTTTTAAATATGATAAGGTTTCCGTGCAAAATTTATATAGTATTGTTTAAAGTGCAATTCGTATATTAAAAACAAACTAAAACAGTAACAGCAGAATATATCAAAACATTAAACTACTTTTAAAGGACAAACCAAACACGTTTTACAAAAAGGTTACACTATACGAGTACATTCGATTATTTTTCTCGTAAATAAATTGGTTTAATTGATTAATTGAACATAGATTGAACTTAAATTGTTTGTACCTCGTGATACAAATAAGCTTAAAGATTTTTTTTTATTGTCTTTAATGTATCAAATAATGTAAATCGAGTGTATATTCTAAAATCGATTTAACCCTGGGCTGTTACATTACTTACGGACTTACTTAACAAACAAAATTAGGTTTAAGTATATTATATTTCTAGGCAACACTTAATAATAAATTTGTAAATAATAAGTTTATATGAAATGACGTACAGAAATAACTCCTTAATTTTCAGTTACAAGCAGAGGACCTCGGAACAGCGCCTAGGAATGGCGAACGAAGTCATTTTGGCCTAAAATCTGGATTATACCATATATCTATACTACTTTAATATATAATTAAATAGAGGGTAAGAAATGGCTCGATTGAACATTGTACCTCCTTGAAATCAGACCTCTCGAATGCCTGAAATATTTTAAAATATAATAATAATAAAATTACAACAACATTTAAAATTAAATAAGATTATTTTTATACATTCATAATATATTTTCACATCACTTCTATAAAGGTTAACAAACTTAAAACCAATAAAATTTTATTCTTAATACAATATTATATAACGCGTTATGCGATACAGTATAATGTGATAGCTTACGAACTAAGCTTCAAGTTATGATAATCTTTTAGTTTATTAGCTGTAATGTATGCACGTGTGTTTAGCTTTAAAAGTTAAAATAAGATTTAGAATCAGCTTCATGCTGTATTCCGCACACAACAGGGTAGGCAGAGGGAACCTAATGTTAAGATACTCCGTTCCCCAATTTCTGCCGAATTCTACAGGCATTGCGTGTTGAGTGGCAGAACTTAACGCCGCGTTTAGCCTCGATACCAGAGCGAAGGAATGGAAATATAAATTTAAGTAAATATTTCATCTCATCGAGTGAATAATAAGATTTGGAAAATGTTGAAAATAGCTTTACACCGTATTCCGCGTATAGCGGGGTAGACAGAGGGAACCAAATTGCGTTGAGACACTTTGTTCTCTATTTTCCTTCAATATTAAACTCATTACAAGTTGAGGAGCGGAAATCAACGCCGCACTTTATCATGTTTCCAGAGCAAGAAACTCAGAATAATTCCCTAGAATAAAAGTTAATCCCACAATAGTCGCGTTTATAGTCATACGCTTGTATGTACTAATACAATTATGTATATATAATCATATGTAGATATATGTTTATTACTAAATATATCGTATTATTCGATAGTGTTTATTTTGTAAACAATTAAATAATCATTATACTACTAATGCAAAACTAATAATATAAGATATTATGGCACATTTGATGCAACAATAACGTATTTGCACTTTATGAAATATTGCAGAAAACGCAATCAACGTTTTGTAAATAGTATTTCCCGTAAGTTGTTATATTTAACTGGTTTTTTTAAAACTCCGTGCTATATCTCCCATATACCAGGGAAGACAGAAAAAAAACTGGGAACCTAGTCTTAAGACATTCCGTTCCCATTAAGACACTTCCGTACCCTATTTTCCGACGAATTCTGGAGGTTTTGCGTGTTGGCAACTGAACGCTGCTCTTATGCCTCGATACTAGAGTGAGGAAATAAATATTGAATATTTCATTTTTTCGAGTGATATTCGAACCTACACTGGCCTCACGTATATGATAATTTGTATATCATAATTTTGACATGAAGCACACATTAAGAGAAACATATTAGAGCCTTTTTATGGCAAAACCCACTATTTATTAAAATAACTAATTCTATACAATAGAATACAGATTTGTTAAAACGTATATGTAATTTGTCAATTTATGTTCACCTCGTGTTTATAGCTTTGTAATGATATGCGTATGTCCTTGTGATTTTATGTAACACGTAATAACCTTAAAATAACGTCAAATTATGTATATAATTTACATATAAATTATATTTAAAATATATGTTTCTGATGATAATCGTTTAGATTATTACCCACTTTGTAGAAAGGGCCAGATTAAAATGATACGTAACTTTGATATTTTATTTTTAACTTTCGTTAAAATGGTTGTGGCTTTCGTTAAAATTTTCGTTAAATTGGTCAATAAAATTGTACTTGCAACGTAGTGTTGCAAGCAATCTTAATGATAATTAGGCGTGTATTTATAAATTGCACTCAAATCTGAGATCGATCTTGAGATGCGTGAATAAAAATATTCATAGATATCTAATTTATTATATGTTTTAGAGATATAAGAGCTATGATAATCATTTACATATTATATGTACTTTTATTTTCACCACATATATATAAATAACATTTATTTTTTTAATACTTAATATAATTTAAATATAGTATGTTTTTTTTTGTAATCTGCAAATACCTAACTCCAAACGCAATGTAGCTTAATCTTTACGTAATATCTCGAAAATTCTCCAAAAATTGGCAAAAAGTGAGACCTTCCTGTATGGGAAAAAGCGTGAACCTGCAAATAATATTTAACTTTGATCTTATGCGCGGCTTTATTATATAATCATACTTTAAAGATCATTTTACAGAATGTGACTTACTAGAGAAACTCGCTAGCTTTTTATCTATATATAGAAACAGGTTAAGCAAGAATCAATCTGTCTGTCCATCGATCGAAACTTGAATGATATGTTAAGGTCGACATTTAATTGCGTTTTATTTTCTAACTACTTTTTATACGTTGTATTTGTTTAGATGGAAAATATAACCCAGTATCAGCAATCAAATGGTTCAACCATTTGATCAAATACAATGTAGAGCTGTTCAAATCATTGGGGAACTAATGATCTGTGAAAGGCTTGACGTAGAGACGACTTTAGCTTTGAGTAGAGACGTCTCCTCGCTGTGCGTTCAGCGTTTATGTTTGTTTGTTATGCGCAGTACATAACAAACTTAAATATCATCCACACCACCTGGATACGTGGCAATCCACTGTGCGGTTTCGTCGGAACTTTCTTCCACGTGCCACGGAACTATGGAATGGCCTACCTGCAGCAGTGGTTCCAGGTCGATATGGCTACCTTCAATCAGCGCTTCTATCTCCACCTTAAAGGCCGGCATCGCTGTAGCTCCTCTGGTGTTGCACGGGGCGTTGTTGTCGTGGGCGGCGGTAATCACTTACCATCATGTGACAAGACAAACCAACAAACGAGCAAACGAGCGTTTGGGTAAACGCTCGTTTGCCTTGTTTTTCCATAAAAAAAAACTATTAATAAAATAAAGTACGATGTTATTTAAAAACCTACCTAGCTCTGCATATAACTAGCTAGCTAAAATTTAATTATAGTCACTCTAAATTATGTGATGGTTAAACTTATTAATATATTGATCTTTTTTTAATCCTCTTTTTTATGTTTTTTCTTTTTCTTTATTTGTTAATTTTTTTTTGGAATTAAACCCAGATAATTACTAATATATATTAGTATTCTTATAAGTAATATACAAGAAATATGTGAAATCTTAATAAGACATTATTGGGTAATTGTTGATAATACACAAGAAAATTTTACTTAAAATAAAAATATGATCTACCTGTGAATATTTCTTCGTATATACATAAAATTAATTTCAATTTCAACGGCATCGATTCAATCCACCAACTTAATACAACCTATATTTTATTTATGACCACCTCAGTTACACAATAGTGTAACATAATATGAAATATCATTAGAGTTAATTCGACAGCAACTGAGCAGCAATAGACCTAAAACTTAATACAATATATGAAATCAATTTATTATTTTAATAAGAAAATATACTCAATTCACAATTTGTCATCAACGCGGATATCTATTAAGCATTAAGTGGTGGAACACGCGTCAAGCAAGCGTCTTCGTTCGACCTTGACAGCGTGACTTTTGATTCTAAATGTCGGGATCGGATATAATGAAAGGTCGTAATGATTATCATCGAAATAATCATAAAGACATTAGCATCTAGAGCTAGATGTTAACTAAACATTATGAAGAAATATACGTATATGTTGAAGGGACCTTTTTATTGATGATGATCTCCTAATAACCGAGACTGTCAAGTAAAAGGTTCTGATTTCTAATATTTTCTTTGTATCTGAACAAAGCTTTAAGATTCTATATAACTAAATATATATAATAAAAATAGTTCTCAACATTTAACTATTTTACTATCCGGCGTCAATGTTCCTAAGATGATGATACTGATGATAAATACTTAGTAGTAAGTATTATAAGTTACTACTAAATACATTTTTAGAAAGCGTTTAAAAATTTTAACGTAGTATCGGAAATTGAAACCGCGGCTCTCGGATACTTTTTAGGGTTCTGTATCTTTTAAAGAAAAAAGGTTTCCTTATAAGATCACTTTGTTGTCCGTCTTGTCTATCTGTCTGTCTGTCATGGGTCTTTATCTCAGGAACGCTTGGACATATAAAAAAATGGTATTAAAGCGACTAGTTCAAGTGAAGTATCAGATAAAAGGGCTCTGGCTAATCTAAGCTTCAATCTCGGTTAACTGCAATTTTTGTACGGAATATTCGTTGGGCGAACGCGACTTATTGTTGTTGTTGTCCTGTTTTTTTATAGCTTATTAACAAGTGTAGTATTCTCAAATTAGATTACGCCGAACTGTTAATAAGAAAAATGTTTTAAAATCGAACCTGCTACTTCCGCATAACTTGACTTATATTGTAAAATCGCACAAATGTACATTACTTTTACATAATCTACGTGATACTTACAAAATACACACCAGATCGATAGATCAAAGTGACGCTTCTAATCTTGCAATACAAACAAAATATTGAGGCTGTCCAAATATCACGTCTTAGTTATCTGACCCACATTCCAAGTTAGGATGATCCTGTGAAATTTGATATCGCATTGCTCAAGTTTGACATTTGTGGTAGCTGGTTTGATATCCGGTTGCGTACTTTGTGTTAAAGTCACTTTTTGTGATAAAGTAAATCAGAAATACTTCAACTATTGTATTGTAGTGAGTTAGTATTGTGTAAATTTATTACTATTGCTGTATTGGAACTACGATCGTCACAATTATTTAAAAGATATAAGCGCGGCGTTGAGATTCGCTACTCAACTCAATGCCTCCAGAAATCGGCGAAAAGTGGGGAACGGCAGTGTCTTAAAGTTTGGTTCCCAGGTTCGTTCCTACCCTACTGTGAGATACAGCTCTAGGCTAAAAAATCATATTTATTTACCGTAAGAGGATCTCGTTATGATACCTTGATAATAAATCTTTTTTAACGTTAGCTATTCCGTATATAGCAAAGTAGGCATAGTTAACCTTATTAACCTAATAGAAAGACATTCTGTTATCCACGTTCCGAGCACTTTTCGAGACATTACGTGATAAGAAGCAGGACTCAACATAGCGCTTTGTCTTGTTGCCAAAGCTATGTTATGCTAACTATTCAAGACATTCTTGTTATTTCTTGTTATACTGTTGTCCATTTTTATTTAAATAAACCAGCCAAGTGTATACAATTATACATACATGAATATGAATATAAAAACAATAGCGCTTAAAGCAATTATAAGAAGCTTATAATACCTAACGACATTCCTATAACCTTACGCGTAAGTAAAACAGGAACCAACGAACTGGACAGATTTTTACGTTATGGCCGGTGTTGCAATTTTGAAATATTTTTCTATTTAGTCATTCATTAATATTAACCACATCCATTAGAGGCTGATTTTTGAATAGTAGTTAACATTATATTTACTTAGGACTTGCTTGAAGTTTACAATTTGGTTCTAGAGAAGCAAATTTAAGAATTATTAAAATTAAAATTTAATAAATTATATGCATTTGTAAAAGCTAAAAGATTATAGATTTATCTAACCTGCTATATACGGGATACAGCGTGAAGCTGAAAAAAGTATATATTATGTTATCACGCATGGGATTTTACTCCACAGTGTTAACTAAGGTCTTTTTCAATTATGTCACTTTAACGTAATAGAATATTATTCAATACTAATCATTACATTTATATCATTTATATCAACAGCGCCTAATTCTGAAGGCATTGCGTGCTGAGTGGCGGAACCTCGACTTTGCCTCGACACCAGAGCGAAGAAATAGAAATATAAATTTAAATAAAAATTTCATTTCCTCGAGTGGGGATCGAACCCACAACCAGTCGCGTTTACAGTCACACATTGTGCCTCTGTGCCATGTGGATAAAAAAATAATTTAATAAAATTACATGTTTATACATAAGTACTAATAACGGAAACAAGATTAGTGAACTAGAACATAGCACACCCACGGCTTATTTATCGTTTTATGTATATAATTTATATATAATTTTTATTACTGCATTTCTATATTATGAAATCAAATTAGTATGAAATGTTTATATGGTAATTGAGTTGTGTAATACATTAATTGAATTATTGTAACTAAATATCTTAGAAAGACACCTGCCAAGTAAATTTTTTAGTCTTCGTTAAGATATTTTTTACAATACTTTTTCTTATTTTATCTGTTTACGTGATTTTTTTGCTTTTTTAGATTAGTATTCATTATATTTTTTGTGGTATCTTAATTGGGTCTAGAAATAAGATATAATTATCTGTTTATAACTTTTTAATGCTTGCCTTCAGTTTTTAAGACTTAACGACAAACGACAAATATGCACATATACGTAAATAACATTTTTTTTGTGTTACATTTATTTCTATCATGCATGCATGCATGCAGCTATGCTACAGTCAGCTTAGTAATCTTTCCCTCTGGTCTACTTTCACTTCATTTTGAACAATTCAAAATATTTATTGACTTCAAAATTTAAACTTTTGCAGCATAAGAAATATGTAGATAAAAAGCTATATAGAATAAGTGAATAAAAACTAGTAAAATCGCCGTAACAGTTTCGTATTCTGATTTAGAATTATATTATCGATAGTCACGATACATTTCTTGTCACACCTTGTTACTTTATATTTTTTTATATGTATTTTGTATACCAGTCAACTCAGTGGTAACTTAGTTGACGTTTGTATGGCTGATACCGATATATAAAAAGCGTTCTCCAACGATAAGACGTTCAAATTTTATTGAAAATTTAAAAAAATAAACAGCTTTACCCTGTATCCCGCACACATCAAGATAGGCAGAGGGAACCTAGTGTTAAGACACTCCGTTCCCCACTTTCCGCCGAATTCTGGAGGCATTGCGTACTGACTGGTGGAAATCAACGCCGCGCTTTGCCCCGACACTAATTTAAAAAATCATGAGCATGGCACAGTGGCAGAGCGTCAGATTGTAAGCGTGTCGGTTGTAGGTTCCATTCTCGCTCAAGTGAAAAATTATTTTTATTTTCTCACTTTGGTAACAAGTCATTGCGAATTTCCATTCAATACGTAATGTCTCGAATAATTAAAAACGAAGTATCCAACATTAGGATCTCCCCGTGTATTTCTGAAAAATAAATATTTTGTAAGGTAAATAATTACAAACCTCAGTGGTTGCAGAAAAAAGTGACTAAACATTCAAGGCAACAAAACCAAACTATTCATAAGCAAAAACACAAAGCACTAAGAACATTTTCACTTTTATACACAAAAGTTTTAATGACAATTTTAATGTTCGAGCTTTTCTTTCAAAATATACTCATATTATATGATTTATGAGTGATTCCGCGTTGACATTTAACATCATACTTTTACTTGGAAACGTACGACTTACAATTTTTAAGCATTATCGCTATACAACAGTATGCTATATAAGCTGTACTATCATTAAATTAAATAAAAATATGTGTGACAAAATCTGTACATTAATTAATTAATTATAATTAATTTTAATTTGTATTATAAATGAAGACAAGTGAAAGTTAGTTTGGATGTTTACAACTTCTGAACTTTTTTTACTCAAAAAAATTAAGATAGTTACAGCGTTAGGTTCCGCTATCAAAAGGGTATTGCATACATGAGATTGGAGAATGTCACTAAACTACTTAACTAAAGCAGATTGCAGAATGATTATGATATGCCCACCTAGTACTTTGCACCCTGCCAATATATAGATTTTAATTTTTACTTAGAATCAATAAATGTCAAAATTTTATAATTATATAATAATTTGTATCGACAAGTAAATTATTTTTGAGGCCAAATCGACAAATTTAAATAAATAAAAAAATATATAGCAATTATTTTTTTATTTTAAAAAACCAAAACAAATATTTAAAGGCTTTATTTTCTAATCGAAACTTCTTTAATAAATACCGTCCAATATCTCATGAATAGACTTAGCCCGCGTGAACTAGATACCAATTAATCGCGTAATATCATTTTCAAATCGATTAGATTCGATTCTAAGTTTTGAAAGTGTTTTGTTCTGATTAACAATTTTATTTCCTTAGTATTCAATGTTTGTTGACAGTTATAAGTAATATAGATATTTATAAAATATTTTTGCCCCTTTTTAATCTTTTAAATCTAAAATAATGTCTAAAAACTATTTCTAAAATATTCTATCTCTCTAAAGATGACACCTCTAAAAGGTAATCTACATAGGATTAATATTAAGTACTAAAAATACTCCATTTCTCATTTTTTGCCCAAATTTCGGACGGTGGTGGAAGACGGTCCACCAGAGCGAGGAAAAAGAACATTTTTCTGCGTGGGCATCGTACCTACACCCGTCACGGTTACAGTCAGACGCTGTACTACTGCGCTGCGATGGGCTGGTATTGAGAATAATTAAAATCCAACAAAATCAAACTTATGGGATGTGCAGATCATACGTTAAATAATAATACTATATTATTATTTTCCATTTTATTATAACATTTTAAATATTTAAAAAAAAACGTAAGGCGCTATCCACAATTAATATTTGCCTATACATTAAAAAAAAATTTAAGTAACCGTGACTTTATTCTACATACAAACACGTATAACAAACAATTGCACAACCGCTATGGCGATGTAATGAGAATTATTTCCATAGTAAGTATTACGAGGTTTGACGCAACGCAATACAAACGCTTACAAAATCTATTTATTAATGGTTACGTCCGTCCGTCAACTCTCCTCCACTCGTCGTGTACCTCCTGTCAACGAGAGATACAACCTAAAATGTATGTATATACTGTAATTGTGGGTTCAAAGTCAATTTGGGGAGATGCTTACATTTTTTTTAACTATCGATCACCTCAATATCCAGTCTGGATTTGTGACATGATGGGCTTAAGTTTTACAATTTATTTTGTATTAATATAAAAATTGCGTGAAAATAATCTTTTTTGCATTATGCTGTGTGAAAAAATTACAATAATTTTTCACTTAACGTTCCTCCAAGTAGAAATGAAACCCACGACCGCCATGTTTAAAGTCAGGCTACATCGGCCTCAATGAATAATTTTTTTATACATAGATTTAAATGTAAAAGACTTTTAGCATATAAGTATGAATGTAGGCTCAATGGGCAATAGTTATATTTAACAAGCGCTACTTCCAGTTTTTATCGTGAAAGTGCAAAACGTTACGTGTTAGCTATATTTGAAGTAATAAATTAGAGTTGAGGCTGTCGTGGCAGTGTATATAATTAAATATTTAATATTTTAATATCCCATGGTAAAAAAGGCTATGGTAAAAAGGCTAAGCGCGGTGTTGAGTTCTGCTGCGCAATGTCTAAAGAATTCGGCGGAAACGGAATTGTCTTAATAGGAGTGGAATTTCTTGACTGTAGGTTCCCAAGTTTCCTTTGCCATCCTAATATGAGCGGGTCACAGTGTGAAACTAAAGGAAGTTAGATTTTAGAACATGAGAAATTATGAAAAGTTTCTTAATCTACCATAAACATGTTCTAAATTAAGTAAATCTTTCTGTCATATTCTATTAGTTTTTGTTTTTACCTAGACCGATGCTACATGAAGTAAACAGCTTGAAAAATAAATAATTAATAAGTATCAAAAAAATAAATAACAAGTATCAAATAATGAAAAGAATTCAAAATATTGAAAATAACTAACCTTTAAAGGCCGTTGTGGCTCAGTGAAACAAGCGTATGACCGGAAACGCGATGGTTGTGGGTTCGTTAGCCAATCGAGGACATGAATTATTATTTGTTAATATTTTTAATTCTTTGCTGTGGTAGCAAGGGAAAACGTGGCGTTAAATTTCGTAACTCAACGCGCAATTCCTAGAAAACTCAGGTAGAAAGTAGGGATCAGAGCCCCTTAGTACTACCTTTTTTCCCTCTGCCTACCCTGATGTAATCGGAATACAGCGTGAAGCTGAAAAAAAAATCTTTAACTTTAAACATAAATAATTTAGAAAGTCACCAACTACATGTATTGGTGATAATGCATGCGCGTATACGTTTATTAGAAAAGCACATTTCCTGGACACTTGCATAATGCATTTTAACGTATATTTTTGTTGTTAAATAATAATTAGTTACATATCAATAGTATAGTAGTCTGTCTGTACGTCAATTTTCGAATATTTCTTCAGCATTTTTTATCATTAAGTATTAAAAAGGTTAGTCGTGGTGCAAGGGCACAAGTGTGTGCCTACTTTATGAGGGTTCGATTCCCACTCAAGGAAATGAATTATTTAAATTAATTCGCTCTGGTGTCGATGGAAAACGCGGCGTTGAGTTCCGTCACGCCTCCAGAATTCGATATTATTTGCTTAAGTTGAAAGTAGATCCCACGTATCACGTGGTATTGTTTTCTTTAGGAATCATTTGATTAAATTAATTATTGCGTAAAATTTCATAAAATTCTTTATAAAAAAATATAAAACTCTTCCACTAATCCACAATGGCGATTATATAAAAATATATAACTGTTTCTACTATTTTGTATTTGGTTCCTATTGTATTGAAGTTAAAACATTGCGTAATACCACTTTAAGCCTTTCACAAATTAGCGCATTTTGCATGTTTAAGCTACACAATGAAAAATGGTGATATTACGTAAATTAACGGAAATTTACTTACTTTGTTTACCAAATTATACAATTGTTCGTAAAAAAAACCGCAAAATATACATTAAATGTATATAGATATGTAAAACTAGATCATGACTGAGTGATTGCGAACCAACAGCAGGACCTACGCGGTGTAGAACGCTGAAATTTATATTATACTAAAAGATAATTTTCCGAAGTTTTAACAAGAGCGAAAAAAAATTTTATATTTTATAGTCAATTCGAACGAAGTTACCGGCTCTAGTTCGTAAGCATATAATTTGCTTAATATTATTCCATTTATTTATAATTATTATTTAAATTCAAACTTAATATTTTACCATCCATTACGATTTACATTGATGATAAATGAAAATGCATATTATTTACCTATAATCACGTATTAATTAGTTTAAGAAACAAATATTTGCCACTTCTTTAATCGTTGTTAATTTTTTGTTTCAGGTAAACAAACATAATAGAACAATACGGGTCATCCGTGCAGATTACTGGCCTACACTGAATCGCGACCGGAACCATTATGCCGTATACATCCACAACAATCTAAGCCAGTACACCTGCCTTGAATAAGTAACAATCGAGGTACCGTTAGTCAATTATGCCAATTCATTAACCAGCAACATGATGGAGGAGGTGACCACGCGACCCAATCTAGAGTACGTGCCTGCGCTTGCTGCACAAGTGAAGCAAATTACTGGATCGACCACTTTTACGCAAATAACTAGCGATGATACTGGCCTCAGAGTGAATGGATTCGATAGCCGGTCGGATATGGACTCACTAAGTTCGATGCACTCTCTTGTCCTTAATTCTAAAACACCAGCAACAACGGTATATCTAGCGGCGACCCAGCCGGAGCGACCCGCGAGCACTCCTACCACAGACGCACTC
Source organism: Heliconius congener (assembly GCA_018230605.1). NCBI lineage: Eukaryota > Metazoa > Arthropoda > Insecta > Lepidoptera > Nymphalidae > Heliconius > Heliconius congener. Next base: position 14,006 of record DWAO01000617.1, read on the forward strand.
TCAAACGGACCACATGTTGTTACTATCAGAATAAACACTGATACAGATAAGCCGAAAGCGCCGAAGATATCGAGCGTTCATCTCAAAAGCGACGTCGATTTTGACACATTCAAGTTGACGGAAACTAACAAGAAAAATAACAGCTTGGTCAGATTGAACGTTGAGGAAAATCGGCCGAAAATTATAGAAAATGAGGATCTATCTAAAGTAGATAAACCTCCTTACATTTACTGTAACTCGTACGTGAACACAATGTCGAATGTTGTGATGTCGAGTGGCCAATGCTCTCCAAGCGATACGCTAGACTCGGGAACGTGCAGCGATCTTGACGGAACACCACCTCCGCTACCGAAAAAGAAAACACTAAAGTCAAATTCTGCAAAGAAAGCCGTCTCTGTTACGGTAATTAGTCAGTCAAGAAATCATAGCGAGGTCGATTTCGAAGATAACGATTCTAACATATCGTGTGACTCATTAAATAGTAGCGAATTAAATGGAAGCGTGCACGCCGACGAAAGTCACAGCGACGACGCGAGTAAAAAAGAAAAGAAACAGTCTTCCGAGCAAGCGCTAGCCAAAGTGAACAATAAAGACGGCAGCTTTCTACCGCAAGGTCTCCTGCAAGACATTAGAGATCGTTCAGCGAAACTCACTACCGTCGAAACCGAAACCGAAAGTGAGGAGACCGAACAGAACGGTGAAGTGATACAGAATATTAATGAAAATGTAAATTTATCGAAAGAAAGCGCCCAACTCACGTCGTTCCGTCTTGTTTCGCAGCTTAATAGTGAAGTAAAGAAAAACAGTGTGGACTCGTTACCGGCAACTGCCGCCAAAACGCCCATCATTAGCGAGAGTACCTACGAGGAGAGAAAATTGACGGACAAAATGAAAGAAGAGAGCATTTGTTATAGCAGCCATTACTTTGATACGGACAAGTTTTACGATTTTCACCTTAACGAAAAACAATTTGATGTGTCAGTGCAAAGTGTTAGTGAAGATAATTGTGCGCGTAACGATATCTCCGAATTGGAGTATTTTGCGGGAATAAAAGACTATAAGAGTGAGGAAGCGCCGTCCACTATAAAAAGTTCGAAGGGAACCATTCGCGGTGTGAAAAACCGCGTTCGTGCTGGAATTGCTACGTTTTTGCAAATGCAGAGCACCACTAAGGTAATTTTTCTATATTATATATTATTTATATAGCTTTAAAGATAAGATTAAAACATTATTTCTTTAAATTGAGCCCAATCAGTAAAGTCGAAAATAGGCAAGCTGTAAAGGTTTAATATATTATGTTGCAACATATACTTAAAAATTAACAAAATAATTGTTTCACAAAACGCAATATTCCCATAACATTGGTGTATTCAGTTGTGATGACCCAAATTAATACAAGCTGCCCTCTAGCGCCGGTCAGGTTAATGAGAAACCACGAGGTAACGGCTCGCGATGGGCTTATAAGATAACGTGTAATACACTTGTTATCTTTCTTTTTTTATACTTACTTTTAAGTAACTGCACTTTTAGTAATCGATATACATATTTAATATAAGTAAATATTGAAAGAAAATAAATAAAAAAATATGTTTTATAGCATTTTATTAAAAAAAACATTGTATTGAAACATAACTACAAATAACATATTATTAATAATATTAAATAAATTAATTATTAATAGAAGTTCTGAATAAATATATGTTAGTCGTACATTTAATATCATTATTTATCATTTTTAATAACACGTGTCTATGAGAAACATAATATTGTATTGCACCTCGGTTTGCATAAGTAACGCAGGGGACACAGGTTTAAAGCCACATTTTAACGAAACATTATCTACACTCACTCTTCATTTAAATTTTCATAAAAAAAAAATAATAACCACTGTCAAGCCAGCTAGATTACAAATCAGAAAGTTTCATAGCAACTCATTATACACGTACCGATTTTAGAGGTCACAGTCAAGCGTTTGAAAGTGCACGCGAGCACGTAGCGTTGTGTTTATTACAATATTAATGTGAACACTACCTAAACAATGTGGATATACAATAGATATATATATTTTACTATGGCTATATGGTGGTTTCTCTTGCTAGAAATGATCCTACATTTTATATTATTTTTTATTACTATTAGAAATAAGTGTATTTTATTTCGGAAATAATTAGAAGATTCCTTTTCGTCTTCACTGCTTATTCCATACAAGTATAGCAGTGTAGAAAGAACTTAGTGCTAAGGTATTCTTTTATCTACTATACCCGTTAATTTGAAGCATTACGCGTTGAGGGGCAGAACACAACGCCTCGCTTTACCTCATTATCAAAGCGAAGAAATAATAAATATGTCATTCCTCTGAGTTGGAATCGAACCCACAACCGAAAGCAATATAATAATAGAATAGCAGATGGCAGAAAGTAAAGCAAAAGCAAGGCAAAAACTTTATAGTTATATTTTGTTTAATGTGAGAGCCTATTGTATAAGATAGATACATAAATTTACTATAATTAAGAAAAATCAACTTTTACCAATATTTAATGAACATATTTTGCATTTTGTGTTTTTGAATCCATCAATCGGTAACTGTCTCTAATAGACTTATTTTTTATAAGAATTTCAACCAGTAGCCAATACACCTGTATATTCTTTAGAAACGTTTCAATACAAACCTTCAAGGTATATTCCGAACAATAGCCCAAACAATGTTTTAATAATAAACGCTTATTATATTTGCGATTAAGAACGGATGGTGTTGAGGGAACAAAAGACCAATTGATAACAATACTTACGTATGACTAATTTACTTTAAAAGTTACTAAAGCAAAAATTATAAACATTGAGTTGAAGACATTATGGCGCCGATCACGTAAAAGCAGTGTCCGCGGTTAGTTAATTTCCAATACAATAAAAAATATTCGTACTTATTATTTGTGCTTTTAAAAATATGTAGACTTATGATAATATTTTTTAGCTTCACGCTCTATCCCGCACATAGTAGGGTAGGTAGAGGGAACCTGGGAACCAAGTGTTAAGATACGTCGCTATTAAGATACTTCCGTATCCAATTTCTGTCGAATTCGGGAATCTGTAGCCATCGTCTGCGGTAGGCGTCATCGGTCTGCAAACATATGTTCGAATTTATTCCAATTTAGTATAAGTACTTTTTTGTTTTATAAACAATAGCATTATGTAACCATTTAACTATATAACACTTAGAGTACGTGATGTTTTACACTATTTTAGTGACAGTGAATATCTTTTGGACCTAAGTATATTGGATTCATTTGGAAATCACGTACGATATCATTACATAATTAAAATTACTTTTAGGTAATAACACGATAATAACAATTAGCTTAGAATTAGGTTAAGATCTAGTCTTTGAGGCCAATCGGGGCGCATGGGCACAAAATGTGACTGTAAAATCGACTGGTTCTGGGTTCGATGCAAACTCGAGGAGATAAAATATTTACTTACATTTATATTTTCATTTCTTCGCTCTGCTGTCGAGGCAAAGCGCGGCGTTGAGTTTCGTCACTCAACACGCAGTGCCTCCAGAACTCGGCGGAAGGTGGGGAACGGTGTGTCTTAATACTAGGTTCCCTCTGCCTACCCTGCTGTGTGCGGGATACAGAGTGAAGCTAATTGATTTCTTTTATCTAGTCTTTTTTTGAAAGGATTCCGTACTCAAAGGATAAAACAGGGCAGTATTACTAACATTCCGGTGTCCGTTCATCCGTCTGTCTCTCTGTCCATCTATCACCAGGCTGTACTTCATGAACCGTGTTAGTTAGATAGTTGAAATTTTCATAGATGATGTGTTTCTGTTGCCATTATAATAATAAAAATTAAAAAACCCGGAATAAAAATTAATATTTATGGGGGCCCCCATACGATAAACGTTTTTTTGCCGTTTTTTATCAAGAACGTATTTATTGTTTATATTTATATACATTATATTCTCTCTGTTTTGAACCTGAAAAATTTAATTATACTTGTTTGCAATTTAAGATATATAACAGAAATATAAAAATCTATTAATATCTAAATTTCACTAACTATATATTGTACTTATATAAAATTTATTGATATTAAATTTTTATTGTAAAACCAGAATTCTTAATTAAACATGTTAGAAACGAAATCAAATTAACCTACTTATGACGAGGTTAATTATAGCCCTTACGTTATTTACTTCTTGGTAAGCAATTAAAGTAAAAGTGCCATTTCCTTTACAATCTCACGATGGGTGACGGAAGAGATTCAATAGAACTAGAAATAATGTTGAGAAACTACTGCTGAAAGAGTAAAAAATGTTGCCAGGTTATAGAAAATGATTCTTCAATTACCTGTCCATATATAGCGTTAATACTGTATTAATAAGCCGTTAAGACGTCTGTGAAAACACCGCGCTTATTTATCACGTTTCGGTTCATCACATTTTATAATTGAATGTTTAATATGTACATATATTGTTGTGTCTCTATTATAAATTAAAATATCTATAGTCTCCAAGTACTCTGGGTATTAAATAAAAGAAACTTTTTACCAAATTTTGCAAATTCATAACCTATGGCTAAACAAGAAAAAAAAGAGACCTGTAGTGGCGCTGGGGCACAAGTGTGGGACTTTAAATGCGACTGTTTGTGGGTTTGATTCCCACTTGAGGAAATGAAATATTTATTTAAATTAATATTTTCAAACCTTTGCCCTGGCATTAAGGTAAAAGTTCCGACACTCAACACGCAACAGCTCGAAAAATTCAGCAGAAAGCGGAGAAGGGAGTGCACTAGGTTCCATCTGCCTACCCTGCTATAAGTAAGATACAGCGTGAAGCTATGAAAAATGTGAATGTACCGTGAATGAACTTGCACCTCTCGGAAATTGCCCAAGAAACTTAATAATCTTAGCCGATTTTTTGTAAACGTTACAAATTACTTATGTTGATATCATCTCTGCAAGGAGGCATACTTTTTTTTAATAATAAATGTGGGATGACACTTTAAAAAAATGAAAATGACAGACATTCCCCCAAGTTAGAATTCAACCCACGACCACCGAACGAAATCCCATATCCCACCACTTTAAAGGTATTTACACTTAATAATTCATAAAATAGTCGTATCAAAGGCGTTGATCGAGAGACCACCCATCCGTAAACGCTAACGCGACCGAGCACGCGTAGTTTTCTCTAACTTACTGTGATTTGTATAATGACACTAGTTATTATACGCGCCGTTGCTTGTTAACATAAAATGGTTTTAATTTTATTAAGATATATTAATTTGAAGTTAGATTATATGCTTCAAGCTGGCTGGCAAAACGCGATGGCTGTGTTTTGATGGAATTCAATGAATTAATATTGTTTTCGCTCTAGTAATAAGTCAAAGCGCGGCGTTGAATTTGGCCACTTAATACTGAATGCCTCAAGAAGTAGAGACCGAAGTGTCTTACTCTAGTTTCCCACTGTCTACCCAGCTACATGCAGGAAACAGCGTAAAACTTAAAAAAGTATTTAAACATCGAAATATCAATAAGATTTTATCAGAATTTATTTGTAACATAAGCTTTGGCTTGCCTTCCGTATGTTAAACGACCTTGATACTTGAACACAACTTTTAAACCTGGTACATTCACTTGGACATAAACAATATATAATATTATAATATTTAATTGCAGCAATTGTCATTTAGAACGCTATTAATGCTATTTTAAAGAATTTTTGAAAGTTATCAGATTTCAAATAACAGCATTGCAGTGGGAATACGACGTAAAATCTATATTAATATAAATAGTTTGTTTGGTTAAACACGCTAATCTTAGGAACAATTGCTTCGAATTAAAAATTTATTTTTGTGTTGGACATTCCAGTTATCAAGAAATGCTATAAGCCATTACTATTTACAACGTGTTAGTCCATTCTGCGATCAGAGTTAATTCCGGCATTTTGAATATGTAATGTGACATAGTACAACCCTCTTAGTCTAATATTTTTATATATGTTTATGTTTGATAGAAAACATATTTTATTATCTGTTCATTTATTTTTCTACTAAAACTGATACTCTCATTTGGAAATCCTCTATATATATACATACGAGTTTAGATTCTACTTGTTAGTATTTTTTTTAAATTTCCAAGCTTAAACGAACAAAGTGCGGCGTTGAGTTGCGCCAACCAACACCTAATGATTATACTAGCACTAGTGACTATAATACAATTTCAAATACTTGTAACTTCGCATACATTACTTACTCAAGTAAATCCAAAATAAATATCTAGCGATATATTTAATTTATAACGTACTTAACCGTTGCGCAAGGATGAGGTGTAATATACGAAATGATTTTATTCGGCCAAGGTTAATTTTTGCGCATGATTACGAAAACTATTTTGATTCAAATAAAATGAGATAAAAGGATTTTAGAGAACGTGCTGTCCAATACCAATATATCAAAATTTTTGTATAATATAAGGACTGTTATCAAAAATTGAAATGAATTGAATGTAAAAATTTAGTGTAAATAGTAAATTTCATATAAGATGATATTGTAGTTTTAAGCATTTTTTATTACAAATACAAATTTGGTCGAATTATATGTATAATTCTATTTTATACATTTTTCGCGTATTATACATACATCCTATGGCCTATCCTATACATTAAATTTGATCGAAAAAACTTTAATGACGTCAATCAATATGAGATTTTCATACCACAAAAAAGCTACTATTGTTAGTAACGAATTGTAAATATTTATCTATATTTACTTACGACATTCGTGTAAATATCATACAATATTTACTTCAGGAGATAATTGAATCTACGAATAAACAGCTGAAAGTGCTAACCGTAGGAACTACTGGTTCGAATTAAAAAAATATTTTTGTAGAAAGCTGTTTATTCCGATGTAACCTATTGTACCTGTAGTCACAACTCTTAGAACTCTTAGGGTCGTATTTATAAATCGTTTCGATATAAAAAGTTGCTATTTTAATTTATAGATGTATAATTTATGTCTGAAACTAGCTTCTCAAGATCGATCTCAGACTTGAGAACGGTAAATTTCAACGGTAAACGGTTATTTGCCCTAGACCACGTGGGGAAACCGCTAGTATAAGGTAGTTTTGATTACAAAATTATTACACGAACTTGCATTTTAATCATACACATGGTATACTGTTATCTCAATTTATTCCAAAAGTCTGCATTCGGAATGACGTAATACGTCGCATTTCACTTTCTTTTTAAGAATTATAAATTAAAATAATTTAGACATTAACTTAGTTTGAAGTTAATGACCCAAGATTACTAATATTAATTAATTTAACGACCGGAAGTGAACCTGGGACGTTTCAATTTTAATATTTAAATAGAATTTAGGTATAAATTATTTTAGGAATATTATGACTAATTAAAGGAATTTTATTTTGAACACATGTTTAAATACCTACTCACACATTGATAAATATATTACTTCTTATTTTTGATATCTATTTTTATACTTTTTTTTAACTATGTAATAAAACAGTAAAAATAGTTTGTCTGTACATTTTATATTTTGACTAAAACAGACAGAGGGGCACTTAAATAGTAGAAAGCAAAAATTTTCTTTTTGTTTTTTTGTCTGTTTGTCTGTATGTATGATTGCGCTTATCTCCGAAAGTACTGAACCGATTTACTTAAAACTCACCAATTACTTTGTTTTAACTGAGCACAACATTTAAAGTTTGTTTCATAAAACCGGCTTTTTAAAAAAAGGTATCGTCATTTGAATGAACTCAAGGCATGAGTTTGCCTGTAAATGTATATAGCAATAAATTTATTTAATATGTACATATGTAGTTTGAACATATTAATAATATAATTTTCGACAAAATGCAAAATTGAAATAATTCAACACTCTCTTTTTGCGGCCGCCTAGGTTCGAGTCCCACGAGGGGCGCCCTTACTGATGTCATTCTTTCAAGCAACAACTAAAATTATGAAAACAAGTTGTTCATAATTGAATATGTCAATCTGTTGGCAAATGCAGCATAATAAAATTATTATAAGTGGTATGCGAGCGAAGCCGCGAGTTGACCGATAGATTATAATAAGAAATTATAAATACTTTATAATATTTTTATCTTTTCGTATTTGATGTAAGGAGAAAGAAGAAAAGGAATTAAATATTCTGCTAAATAATCGCTTTGCAGTCTTCACTTTATACCGAGGAAACAATTAAAAATATTCTACAAAATTACGGCTTTTAACAAGTAAATTCGCGAAAAGTATGCAAAAAATTAAAATATTTATGATTTATGGTAATAACTTTTTGCCTAGTCTTTTTATCTTAATTGTGGTCTTAAATGAAAGTTGTACTGAAAATAAGTAGTACGTTACGAATAAAATATTTTATACAAAAATTTTTTTTTCGAGGCCAGTCGTGACGCAGAGGGACAAAGTGTCACTGTAAATACGACTGGTTGTGGGTTAGATCCCACTCGAGGAAAAAAAACATTTATTTAAATTTATATTTCCATTTTTTCGTTCTGGTGTCGGAGCAAAGCGCGGCGTTGAGTTCCGCTACTCAACCAATAGCATGAGAATTCGGGGGAAATTGTAAAACGAAGAATCTTAACAGTAAGTTCCCTCTGCCTTAAGACACTCTGTTCCCAATAAGACACGTCCGTTCTCCGCTTTCCGCCGAATTCTGAAAGCCTTGCGTGTTACCAGTTACCAGCTCGATTAAATAAAAATATTATATATGTCATTACCCGAATAGGAATTAAACCCACAACCTATCGCGTTTACAGTCACATACCTATGCACCTGCACTACGTCTATCCTAAATTAACTACTTGGTAGCCGTAAATGGAAACTACATTTTTAATTTACGTATAATTTTATTAACCTATAATGGTAAACAATTCTAGTTTGTATCTGTTCTATAAATATTTGCGGAACTCCCGACTCAGCCTTGATATTTACAAATACTTTCATTCGACGTTAAAAATGTGATTTGCATAACTACAACCTCAACTTACTGTAAGGAGGTGCTATAGTACAATAAACGTAATAAAATTCAACTTGGCTTTATATTTTCGACTGTATTATTATTAAATATTTTTCGTCAGTAGATTTGCTTATATGTATGTATGTCTGTGCAGTTAGTAAGCTCAATATTATTTTATATTTATTATAGTTATCTATACTTATAATAAGAAAAAATGTTTTAATTAACGTAATAGAAGCAAAAAAAAATTTTTATCCCTTTTTTGTCTGTGCGTTTGTTCACGCTCATCTCAGAACAAGGTTACACGATTTATTTGTGATTGTCACTTTTGAATTATGGCAAGGCTTCCTTAAAATTTTGTATTTGTTTTGTTTCAATCAGCTGATAAATGAAAACTTTATTTTTTAAAGAATATTGTTCGATAAAAATAGTATAAATGTTTTATTGTATTGGCTAAAACTGCACTATTCATTGATAACCTATGCACGTTATGTATGTATGTATGCATTGAGAACCTCCTGAAAAACTCATCAAGTCATCATCGTTAAGTTACGATACGATTACCATATTAATTTGCTATATTTAATATGCATGCACGCAAAATTGACTGAACCGACATAAGCCAATCAAAGCATAATATAATCAATAACTAATAATAGGAAGTATTTGACTAGTAGACATAACCATTAATAACAAGTTTTATTCAATTTTTTTTTTCACGCTAAATCACGCACATAGCGGAGCAGACGGAGCCCTAGTGACACTTTGTTTCCCATTAAGACATTCCACTTGAGACATGGCGTCATAAGTGGCGGAACTCAACGTCGCTCATTGCCCCGTTACCAGAACGAGAAAATATTTAAAAAAAAAAATAAAATCAGCTTCACGCTGTATCCCGCACACAGCAAGGTAGGCAGAGGGAACCT
>DWAO01000618.1:0-23922 GCA_018230605.1 Heliconius congener
TCACGCTTTATCCCTAGCAGGGTAGTCAGAGAGAACGGAGCGCCAAACGCTACGGAATCGTCGGAACTATCGGAATAGTTATCTTATTTAAAGCAATATTGTATTCAGTGTATTTTTTACTTAATTTTAAAAGATACAATTACAAAAATATAACTAGTAGTGTAACTGTATTTATAATGACATTGTTGTCATTGCCAATTCTATATTTGTTTATAGTTTATTTGAATATGTATATATAACATTACTGGCTGAGAGACAACAACCAAACTGAAACTACTAAGTATGGAGTGGAAATTTACACACTAAGATTTTCTACAATTCTTACGGGAAGGGGTCAAACCAATTTTAAATTTTATGTCATTATGAAGTTAGTGCAAAATTACAGGCACCAACTAATAATTGATGATGTTAAGTTGATTTCTGCATTGAACTACACCACTAATGGATAAAGAAATATCTTTAAGTTGTTATTTGTTACTTAAAGTAATGATATGTACTTTTAACATTCAAAAAATGTATATTTCAAATTTCAGGTAGTAATAGCCAGATGTATGGTGATACCGACGTGCACGGGCGCAGCGGCGCTAGCTCTTTACCGCAACGCCACTGCTCTGGTCCGCCTGCTGCCAGCTCAACAGTTGCCGGCGGCAGCAGCAGCGCTAGCCGCACCTGCGCCTACTGCTGCACATTTGCATATGCTTGCTGTTGCTGTTCATGCTCAGGTGGGACATTTTATGTAGTACTGGTTATGTATAAAACCTTTGACATGCCAGGCCTATTTCCAAGAGACACTTGAAAATTGTGACAATTCATTCTCTGCCCCCATTTCGAATAGAACCTACTACTATCACGCTTACTATCAGACGTTCTAATGCCCCACGACTTTTTCATTTTTTTTTTTATTTAGTGCAAAGATGAACGCAAATCGTTTGTATGTGAGCTGTACGTTCGCGCCATCACAGCCGGCATGAACGAGTTGGAACGACTCAAACTTAAGAATGAAAAGGTTTGTCATTACTTATACTCTTATATTACTTATGTAGGTAATTGTGTGATTGTAAACGCGACAGGCTGTGGATTCGATTCCGATTCATTTCTTCGTTCTGGTTTCGAGGCAGCAATGTGAGGAGCAGAGTGTTTTAACTGCCTTACCTGCTACATGCGTGATACAGCGTGAAGTTTAAAAAAAAATGTACAGTATATGCTTACTATCTAATCTCTTTTTTATATTAGCCAAATATTAACTAATTATTTATATTTATATTTTTATTTATATCTAATTAGTGTTGTTAAAGTTTTGCTTAATTTTTTATTTCATTCTTATTGATAATAAATCGTAAAAGAACGTCTTCCCATATTTTTTTAAAAAAACTAGACTTAATAAAAATAATAAATATTATCTTATTTATTTTTATTATATTCAATTGATCTATTATCTTATACATTTTACAGGAAGCCGAAGCTCGATACACAGAACAAACACTATCTAAATGGTTTACTCAACTAGGATCATTGTTATCAGCGAGTGCCCGTCTCAGCTGTGAGTGCTTTCTCACAGCCTTCTCGGTACACTCCTCACAGGAAATGTATGAACAAGTCAGAAATGCACCTAAATTGGAGCCTTTGCTTAAGGTATGGGAATTTTAATAATGTTAGAATAAATTGCAGTATGGTTGCTCATCACCCATACTTAATCAGAACAGCATATAGGGTTAAATATTTTAAACCTATACCTAAAGTAATTAATCAAGATATCTTAACAGTTTAGACATAGCATTTTTTTTTCATTTCACGATGTTTATCTATACTTGTATTTCGTGTGATGCAGTTACGCATAATACATGTATATATAATAACGTAAACACATACTACTACAAAAATACTACTTAAGGTTAAACCTCTTTGAACTTTGCCTCTAATACCTACGGCTCGATTTTGGCGAGGCGTATGCGGCGGTTTCCCTTTGATAGGTTTATGTCTGCGTGCGTTGTTCTTGACAAATTACGTTTTATTTTAGAACGATAATTTTATTATTTATTTTGTTTGAAGTAGTCACTTTTTCATTTTTGGGGGAAAAAAATAATAATAATTGTATTACGCTTTTATAAAGAAGTTGAAACTGTGATTTAAAATAAAATGGTACTGACAAAAACATTCTGTATATGCGGTATGCCATCTACAGCTAATTTGGGAGCAGACACAATTCGTCAACGTCGACACGTAATAAGCAAACTTAGTGATAATCAATTGCACATTGTCTGTATTTAATTACTTTAAGACTTTATATAGAATTTAGCACAAATTACCCCCACGTAGCAATATAAATACTTAACAATTTATTATTCCATTGTGATTGTATTAAAATTTTGAATATAATTTTGATAGTAAATTTTAATATTAGAGAATATTTTATTGGTTAATGTTTCTAAGTGAATACACTTAGAAACATTAATAAAATTGAGGAAAATAGATTTGTATAATCATCAAAACAGTCTGAAGCTGTATAGCATTTTACCTAATGTGAAATAATTTAAACAAAAATAAAATTTCAATTATCACTTTATTAATAATATTTCAGGATGCACAAGAATCTAAACCAGAAACAAATTCAGAATTTGGCAGCTGGGCAAACGATAGTCGGACGCAAACAAACCTCGTCAAAACATCTGAAACACTAAACATGAAATCTCAGAAACAGGCGAACGTGCTGTCAACAGCGATATTCGCTGAGGGCGAAGCTTTGGGGCTTGGAGCGGATTTGTGCCAAGATCTTGCTGTTTTGATATCTGGACCGAGGGTAAAAACATTGACGTGGGATATGGAAAGGTATGAAAACCCTTTATTATTCTTAGCTTCACGCTGCCTTCATGTCATCTTGCATAAAGAACAGTAGTGAGAATAAAGCTGGTGTTAAGACACTATTCTCCATGCATCAATAAATTTGCAAGACTTGAATGGCGTGTTGAATGGCGGTACTCTGCTACTCGTCGTCTATATCTAGAGTAATAAAATGAAATTATTGAAATATGAATGTTTGTTTTAAAAAGAGTAGGAATTGAACCTGCAAATTTACTTAAATGCTGTAGACATTAGGTTTGCTGTAGTCTGCAATGACGAAAAAACCTGAAGCTGCGTTTTACTTTTAATCAACATATTTTGCACCATGTGAGGCCAGTCGTGGTGCAGGGGCAAAGGCAAAGTGTGACTGTAAAATCGAATGGTAGTGTGTTCGATCCCAACCCGAGAAAATGAAATATTTATTTCCATTTATATTTTCATTTCTTCGCTCTGGTGTCGAGGCAAAGCGTGGCGATCAGCACCGCGACTCAACACGTAATGAGTCACAGCACACGTGTCGAGTCGCGGAAGAGAACTCGGCGGAAAGTGAAGAACAAAGTGTCTTAACACTAGGTTCCCTCTGCCTACCGTTCTGTATGCAGCCGAAGCCGAAGAATACAGCCTGAAGCTGATTAAATTATTCCTATACAATTTTAATCTTTAATAGACAATATATTTAATTTTATGCTTTCCAGGGAATCTCTACTAGAGAACTGTCGTACATATATGGAACGGACCCACAGCGGTACTCGTGCTCTCACCACTGAGCTTAAGTATTTGAACCTTGACCCTCGCTCCTTCCAACACCTACCCGAAGAGGATGACGACGAGAATGATGCGTATTATGGCATTGAAAAGGGTAATTACTGTCTGTTTAATAGAATAGAATATATACAGGATGGAAGCGTCTGCGCTCCTTTAACGAAAACAGGGTAAAATATTTCAACCCATACTTTAAGAAATTAATCAAGATACCTGAACAGTTTCGACGTATGATTTTTTTTTCAATTCACGATGTTTATCCATACTGTATTTTGTGTCACGCCCATTAATAAATAACGCTTATAACGTAAATAGTTACTACTATAAAAATACTACTGCCGATCTGCCACTTTTCACTCTCAAAAAACATATTAGAACGAGAAAGGTATCTCACGTTTTATTTTATGCAATTCGTCATCGCTGCCCATTACCTACTACACGATTTCGTGAATGAGGCGTGTGCGGCGTTATCGCTTTGATAGGTTTGTGTCTGCGTGCGTCATTCGTTACAAATAGCGATAATTTTACAACGGTAATTTTAATAATTATCATTTTTTATACGGTAATTTTAATAATTATCATTTTTGTTATATAATCTCTTCTGTTTTAATTGTATTAGGTTTTTATTAGGTAGTTAAAACTGGTTTCATTTAAAGTGGTGATGACAGAAAGACTGTAAAATGTGTTAAGTAATAAGTTATTTTGAGGCTAATGGGTTCGATTCCAGTCTAGGAAACTAATTATTTTCATTCTTTAGTAACAACACAAAATAAATGATTCTGCAAGGAACTGAGTGTCTTCACACTAAATTCTCTCTGCCTACTTTGATTATTATTTTAATTTTATTTTTTTCTAATATAAATTTGTACAACAGGCTATGAACACCTATTGGAAAGAGTGGAGGATAATTTCGAAGATGAATTTATGTATGAAGCAGAACAAACAGATATCTCACAAGGCACCGGAGAACCAGTCACTGATGCCCCAAAGAAAAAAAATAAATCTAAACCATTGCAATATTCATCTGATGAAGAAGTCGACCCATTAAATCTTGATGATATGAAGAGGTCAGAGAAACAAGAAAGACCTCATAGCAAGGAAAGAAGGAAGGAAAAACATAAATTAAAAGCAGGAACATTCAAAGATACTGATGAAAGTAAAGAACATAGCCAGGAGAAGATCAAGGAGATACGAAAGAAGGAAAAGAAAAAAGAAAGAAAAGAGCGCAAAAAGAAGGACAAAATGGCGGCATCTGAAGTGGGAGGTAGTACTCAAAATTTAAAAGGGCTGTCTAGGCTGATTGGTATGAAGGTAGAGAGACAAGATGATATAATAAATCTCACAGACACGTCTACTCCGGTCATTAATCTGTGCGCGTATGACAGTGATTATGATAGTCAGGAGAAATCGTCAGTCAACTCGGAGGGTAATGATCCTAATGTGGTATTTGATGGCTTATATTCCATGGATGAAATTAAATCGCCGGAAAGGAGCATACTGACTAACAATATAGGCCTTAACAAAACACACAGCGCACCTAACTTAGCTCTATCAAAGAGTCAAGCCATAGTTAACCGACCCAATGCACCATATCAAGCTAACAGTCAAGTAAAGAAAAGTATCAAGAAACTCCTTGAGTTCAGAAAAAATAAAAATTCTAATAGTAATACAGCTAGTACAAACTTCAAACCTTTTTTATCTTGTCCAAATAATTTAAAAGTCAGTCCCTTAATATCACAGAAAAGCAATAGTAATGAAAAATGGAAACTATCGCTTGTTTCAACAAGCGAGCATAATGACTTTGTAAAAAGTTATGGTCACCATGGTAATGTGGCTGATTATAAGAAAGTTGTTGCTAAACCAGGTGAAGTATTCATACCACCTACTAACACTAATCAGAAAGCAAACTACAGTGTTACTGAAGGGAAAAAATCTCTCCAATATGCTCCTTATCCAATTAAAAAAGTATCTCAGCCGATAATTAAACAAAGCAATGCAAGTAACATTAATCAGTCAAGTATACTGGATACAGAATCATCCAGTCAAAATCAATATAAGGAATTTCTAAAACGAAGAACTTCAGTTGTTATTAAAAAACAACCAACCAAAAGCTGCTCTGATACTCTAAGTCAGATACAGTTTCAAGAATTCCTCAGAGAACAATCTGCCGCTCAAGCAAACAATGTAGACAAGTTACAAGGGTACACAGCAAGGCAATACCAAATGAAAAATCTACAAAATGGCTCTCAGCAAAGTTTATCGAATAGTAATACGCTCAGCCAAGTACATAGTCAAAACTTTCTTAAAGAATTACGGGAGTCCGCAAACGCTGGTACAGATAAAGTTGTATCAAGTAAATCTCAACGAATCACAAAATCTATACCAAAACAACAGAAAAAAGATAACGCGCCAAACACTTTCTCTCGTCGCAATTACTTACACAAAACTAAACAAAATGATAACAAAATTAAACTTAATCAAAACCCAACGAAACCAGCATTGAGTATTTCTATGGAAGAAATGCAGAAACTTGGTGTTGATTATAATAAAGTATCAAATTTACAAACAAAAGGCGAAATTGTGATATCGAGACTTGAAGTGAAGAGTAAATCGAGTAAGCCAGGTCCGAGTAAGGTGGACAATTCTAATTGCCTATCGCAACAAAAATCGACATCTTCAGTACTTAAGTATCCAATAATGAGCCATATATTGTCAAGCAATGAAACGTATGGAGTAAAGCTATCAAGCGGCAATGAAATCAAAAATTCTGCCCAAAGACAAATTGTCGTTCCAAATAGTAATTTATCGGAAAAAGATCAGAATGATTTATTGCTATTATTACGACAACAATCTAAGATGAACGTCAAACCCACACCTAAGACTGAAGTTGAAAATAACACTATATGTTCAAATTTGAAAGTGTCAAATATCGATACAGATTTAAATAACAGTAATTTATCAATAGTTTGCCAAAATCTTAACACTAATTTATTAAGTCAACAAGCCATAACTCAATCAGTCGAAACTTCAGTTATTAAAACAAATGATAATTTGTCCAATACTGCTTCTGAACCAAAGAAATCTCGCAATGTTAAAGGTAATAGTAAAAATCAAAAACAAAGCTCAAATAACGATAATCCAACGTCTGACTGGGAGAGTGTAATGAATGCTCTCTTAGCTCACAAGACACCCAGTAGAGGTCCGAATGCTTTGGACGTAGCCCTTAAAAAAGATTCATTTGAGAAAAGACATTCAAATTATACTAAAATAATGCCACAATGCCCTGTTCCGAGTACTATATCTGAGCGAAGTCTTTTAAAGCATCCTGCTACAAATTTAACTTCAACTAACACTAGCTCTTTACCGAAAAAGCAAAATGCGCAAGATTTTAAACCACGATCTGAAAAGAACGTCACTAAATTGGTCAATACCAAGGAAAGTCAAATAGAAATATCTAAAAGAAGTGTTATCAAGAAATGTGAGAAACACATTTCAAGTGTCATTCAAAATGGCAATGATCCATTTATATCGGGAATACCGAATTCAGACTTCGATTTATTAGGAGATTTAATGGACGATGATTTGCGGCAGGAGATTGGAGAGCTTTTGGCAGATGATGAAGCTTACGGAATGCCAACAATAACGACAAAGATAAAAAGTCTGCCTAATGACTTATATTTCAATGTTAATAAAACAAACTCGACGCCTATACGGAAACCGCAGTTAATCATCGACGGACGACAAACTAAAAATCAACGTGGTTCTATAATTTCGTCGAGCTCGTCTAATCATAAGGAAGATTTGCATATTAAATCAAGTAATGCGAATCAAAACTCAAAGCTACGTATAATTTCTAATGAATTAGTAACTTCACCTATCGTAGCTAAAAACTCAAATATACAAACCTGCAGCAATATGCATTTAAACAATGTTACAAAAGACAGAAATGCGAATGATCCTGTTGAATTGGTAAAAAGGAATGACGGCGTGAACTTTGAAATACCTCCTACATCTGAAAATGCTGATATACCAAAAGTGGAAATGAGTAATTTGAATGTATTTGATCCTACACAAGTTGTTCTCACAGTACCGCAAAGTGCCCCAAATGTAATGTTAATAAGCAATGAAATGATTTATAACCCGTATACAATACAAACAGTTAATCAAAACTGTACTGGTTTTGAAAATAATTCTTATTTGACCCTCAATCAAAATCCGTCAAATGTAACATTGTTCGGTAGTCCAACATACCCTGTGATCTTTGACGGTGCTGTCTCAGTTCCTATCATGCAAAGTGTGCCAACCAACATAACTGTGGTGCCTAACATTACCTTAAACACACTATCAGCGCCGGTCAACACAAATTTAGAACAGCAAGCTTTTGTAAACTGTAATAAGTTAGAAAATCCGACCTATGTAAATAATGAAATTCTCAATACTAATGTTAAAACTGAGCATCAGATTATATCACAAGTGTCACCCTCTACAAATGCTGATATAAAAGAAAAATCGTCACAAGATTTACAAGCAAATCATAGTACTGATGAAAGTTCAGAAAAAAATATAAACAAGGAACATACTCCTTTTTTAAAAGATCAATCATTACCACCATCATCACCATTAGTAAACCTAAAGGAGGATTTTAGTAATACAAGTTCACATATGTCTTTACGGCCTATATCTGAAATGAACAACTCGGATTTAAATAAAATAGAAAATGAATCTTCAACTATTCACGAAAGTAAATCAATTTCCGATGATATATCACCAATCAATGAATACACAGAACAACATATTACGGAGTCTATAATTATAGATCAGAAAAGAATACAACTGAAACGTATGCAAATATTAAATAGAAAAATTCATCATCGTTGCGATAATAATCCAATTGCTCTTGCTTACGAACCAATTAATATTTCAAATCTAGAATCAGAACAAAAGAAAATCAATTATGAAAATGAAACTTATAGAAAAAATACAAATAATATTATAGATACTGAGAGTTTATTAGTAAAACCAAATGAAAATGATGTGCTACAAGCAACTAATTTTGTGAACTCACTTGAAACTCGTGATAATATAATATCAAATATGAAAAATGCAAAATTAGACGAACGTATAAGTAAAGTTTTAGATAATAGCGTCGAACACAGTTCAAAGTGTCGTCGGATTCTTTTACGATCTTCAAATAATTTAGTTAATAATAATGAGGAATCTAGTAGCACCGTCTCAAATTTAAAAACTTCAAAATTATCCAAAAAAAATAAATTGGCTAAAAAAGCCATTCAATCAGAGAGTTTAAAATTTGGGCTTAAGAAAATTTCGAAAACGAAGAATATTAAATCTCATAAATTAATAAAATTACCTTTAATGCATACGTCAAAAGACGAAGAACATCATAATGCCAAAACCGATAATGACAATGTACCTTTTATAGACATAGAAGATCAAATACCACCATCTGTTATTCAAAACTCTAGCAAAGAAATAATTGGAAAACCTCCAATTAATAATAATATATCAAAAGACCAAAACCAAATCATTAACGACTCTTTAAAACCTTGTACTATTTATAAAAGTAGCGGGTCTCATTTTAGGAACGAACCAAGAGATAACAAATTAAACGATAAAATCGCGGATGAATCCATAAAAGAATCTAATATTATTGATAGTATCTTAAAATCTGTAGGGGAACCCAATGTCCCAATTTCGACAAATATGAGCAATGGTTTTGGTAAAATCAGGGACGATGTTACTCCTGAAATTGATAAAGATAAAAATATAAAACAAAATACACCGATAACAGACATACAAAAAGTTAAAAAATCTAATTTTTTAAAATATGAAGATAAAATAATGTTTGATGAATTACCAAATAACAGTAATGACCCATTAATAAAATGTGTTCGAGTCAAGCTTCCAAATGGAAATAGTTTCAAGGTTACAATTTCTGGAAAATTAAATGTTGAAATGGATGAAATATTCGAAGAACCTACCATTAAAGCCATGATTTTGAAAAATATTAATAATAATAAAAAATGTACTTTAAATGTTAAACAAGTCAAGGTAAAGTCTCAAGCGAAACCATCTACAATTACCACCCATGTTCAAGATGTGTCTCATTTGAAATATTCAGAACAGGAAGCTGAAACTATAGATTTAGTAAGTGATGAGGAAGAAAGTAATATTGAAACCTTCCAAACAGAATTTGGCATATATAATTGTGCCTGCATCGATAAAAATGTATTTTTAAAACATCAAGAAAAATTATCACAAAAATGCGTAGTAAACTTAGTTAGTTGTAAAATTTTAAAAGATATCTCCATGTCGAATTTACATGAGAATATGTTGCCAGAAAAGGAAACGCAAGACTGTGATGAAGACTGTATTATTGTAGATGATTCCTCTAAAGATGTCAGTAACATCGTTGATAAAAATGATTATTGTAAAAATGAGAATGAAGACAACAAAGACAATATTAGACTGTCTGAAAATATAGATGTTTTAGAAGATGCATTAAATGATCATAGTGAACAAGTAATAAAAGATAATATTAATAAATCTAAAGATGCGTATATCGAGAACATTAATATCTTTAATGATATAACACATAGCAACAATGATACTTGCAGGATGCCTATAAACCTTCAATTTATAAATAAAGAATGTGTTCTAAAAATCGACAGATGTGATAATCTCATCGAAAAATTAAAAGTTCAGAGAAGTCATTGTTTTGTTAATTTAGTTAGATGTGATAATATTTTCAGAAATCAATCGAATGCTAACCATTCTAATACAGAAACAAGTGCAAGATCTAATGACAACGAAACTGAAAATATGTCAGAAATATCTGTACAAGAAATATCATTAAATGATAAATTGTCACAAGAAGTACATGAAATATCATTATCACAAGAGAAATCTTTAAAAGAAACATCTGTACAAAAAATATATTTACACAGCACCGAAGATGCTTCTTGTGCTCCTGTACAAGAGGCATTAGTACAAGGAACATCTTTACAAGAAGCATCTTCACAAGAAGAATCTATACAAAATACATCTTTACAAGTAGCATTTGTACAAGAAGCACCTGTACAAGATGATGCATCTACAAAAGAAACATCTTTACAGATAGGATCCTTGCAGCGATCTGAATCTCTTTCTATTTTAAATGACTTTTTCACTATCGATGAAAATAAATCCGAACGTTCATCTCCATCACTAATAGAAAACTTTGAATTACCTCAGATTTTATATAACAAACCGAATTATAATTCGTTGAAGCACACTTTGGAGCCGGACTTCGAATGTTGTGCAGAATGGTGTATGACAAAATTAATAATTACGGATGAAAGATATATTGATGATAAATTATTGTCTTGCGATTTACATTTCACAGCACTAAGTAAATCAAAATTTGACGATAAGTCAACTGATTGTGAAAGTGACGTCGAAAGTAATATATCTGCAGATTCTGTACCTGTTGAACAAAATCAGGAGAGGTGTCATAATGTACATGTACCTAGCCTTAGTAAAATAATTGCTAAATATTTTGCAACTAACATGGAAGTCATTGAGAAATTAAAAGTTGATAAAAGAGATAATAAAATAAAATCCAATTCTTCTCCATTGAAAAGAAAAATTGTAGAAACTTTAGATTGGCATTGTCATAAAATTTCGAAAGTTGACCCTGGCATGCCAAATTCTTGCAAGACTTCCGAAAGTAAAAATCAATATAACACATTTAGTTGTAGTAATATCAGTAACATAAAATTATTAAAAGACATTGATTTAGTTAAATCAGATGAAATATCAAGTAATGAATCGAGTTTTCATAAAACTGTTAATTATAGTGAGTGCTCTATAACTGAACCTAATATTACATCTAGTCCAAAAATCCTCAAACAGTATAACAAATGTAATATTGCATCTATAGGTGAAGTTGCAATACAGACTAAAGAACAGGAACAAGGAAATTTATTAAAACTAGAACAGATGTCTGAACATTTGGAACCTATAGAAAATCTCTACACTTTATGTTCAGATTATGAAATTAAACATACAATTAAAATTAACTATCGATCGGATGACGATGAAAAACATTCAACTACTGATGATAATATTAGATTGGGTAATAATCAATCACCTGATTCACCTGATCAAAACAGGAACCATCTGTCGATTACTTTATCTGACATTACTACTTTACTTGGATCTCAGAAAAATAAAGTGTGTAAATCTGATTTCAAAGCTGAGGTAGGCTGTACAAAAAACGAACCTGAGTCAACATTTGTCTCAGTCCCTGTTATAACAACGAAAGATAAAATAATTTCTGAAAAGAAAAACAAAGAAATATTAATTGCAGACAAAAATCATTCCGCTATTGCTACTAGTAATGTAATAAATAATATAAATGTTTCTGATAAAAATGATGCCATTGTACCCGTAGAAGACATTAAGGATAAAAATATTTCAATAAACGATGAGGATCTTTTATCTAATTTTAAAAAGGAGTGTTTAACTCAAACTACCAGAGAAATTGTAGAGACACATAGGAAAAATAACAAGGACATATCTAATACTACTACTTCTTTTGACAAATTAGAAGTTTATGAAGAACATATTGCTGCAATAAATAAATCAAACAATAATTTAATTTGTAAACGAGAAATAAGCCATGAAGACGTTATGAAAAATAATAATTTTACTTCTGACAAAGAACAAAATACCACAGAAATAATGGATTTAGAAATATTCCATGTACAGAAAGATAAAACACCTCAATTTAGAAGAGATGAACGCAATAACATGCAAAAAAATGAAAAAAAGCCTGCCGCTAATCAAAATGCTCAATCAAATATCGAAATAGTTAGAAACAATGACGAATTATGTAGTAACACAGAGAATACTGAGACCATAATTAATGATAGCCATAATAGCTCTCAATGTATAACTCGCAATAATAATAAGCAAAAAAATGTTACCCTCGTTTACAAAGGTGACTCTAGAGTTATTTTAAATGGTTCTATATATGAAGATCCCGTCATTGGCACGTGTTATGTATTTCCAATATTAAATAGAGTGACGATAACAGATGACGTTAATATTCATGACGATGCTCCGGTTAATGGTGTCGAAACTGAGGGAGATAACGTTTTTACCATTCATGATAATGTCGAGAACGAAGTAAATTTGGAAAGTTTAAAACTTAACGTTATTGTACCTAAAAATACCTATTCTAAGCAAAAAATACAAGCCAATTTAAGTGTACGTACAAGAACAAGTAAAACAAATTTAAAACGTAAGATATTGGAATATGACAATAAATCTTATAAGAAAAAATATCGAAAGAGTAAAAATATTGATAATCCGAAATTAACCCGTACTTATTCAGACACAGCATATGGGAAAGAGTATAAGAATCTTTTTAATTATTGGAACTCAATAAAATTTTCATTCTCACGGCCTTTTCATAAAGATTATATAGATGTGTTCGATACATTAAAATGTTGGCCTATATTGAAAGTTCATATTGACGAAGACGCTAAAAATGAATGTAAACATTTGTTATTTATAGACGAGGATATTGAAAAAAAGAAGCAATTCGATCCGTTACGACAAACATTAGCTGAAGAAATATCATCAGAATATGTTGAACCTCAACTTACCAATGACCAAATTAATGAAACTAATTTTAGTATGGGTTTTGGTGAGGGGTCCGACAGAGTCATTCAAAATTCAGAAGATGGAGATAAATTTTCAAAATTTTCGGCTGCGACTCTGTCGGACGTAAAACAATGTCAGCCGTTTTTATTGTCCGACAACTATGAGAAATGTAATGAATTACATGAATCAAAAGTAAAGCAAATGGAAACATGTAATCGATTCTTTTCTTACATTAATTTACGAGATAAAGTACGATCATTTTTTAAAAAAACTACGTTAGATTTACGTTACAATTGGTTTTTAGAAAATAATAATAAAAAAAATTATTTGGATTTCGATAATAATGGTCTATACCCTTACGACATTTTTAGTACAGATTTTATTGAGCCTGCCTCCATTGAGACCTTAGTTAATGTTGTACAAGTGGGACAACAGCTACCTGTCAGTGCAGCAGCACAAAATCCTGTCACATGTGATCCAAGAGTAACACAAGTCACTGATGCAAGTCCTCAGTGCTCAGCAGAAAATAGTCCTCATGAAAATTCACAATCACCAGTCAAGACTGAATATACTGAATTAACTACTGCAGATATCAGTGTACCCTTACCACTAGAATACGAACGGCAAACAGGATTGCAAGAGTCTTCAAAGGTACCGCCTCATAACGAAAATATTCCTGTGGAAATAGAAGTATCTTCCGAAGGAAAAAGCAATATACACGAACAATTATCCCAAACGGAGAACGATCATAACGGTAATGAAAGTGATCATTTGCAAGTTTTAGTCAATAAACATATTAAAGATATAGAATATTCATATGACTCCAATGAAAACACTACATCTGAAGAAGTTCAATCTAATTCTGAAGTTTCTTACGATAGTATGGATAAAATTGAAATGGAACGTACTCAAAAGCAACAAAATGGAACGGTTGAGAAAACTGACCAAATTGCCCATGCTATGAGTGCAGCTGGTATAACTCCTTCACCAGAACCTGCAATTGATTCTGAAGCACAACCTGCGGCAGATATGTTCTCCCCTAAAATATGTCAGAACACAACATCAACATTAAATCATTTTACCAAGACTTCTTCTATAAATGCAATGATGCTTCAACAAGCATTGGCTCAAATATTACCTCCACCACTTAATCAAGCAAATTCTCAAGAAGGTAACCAAGTTGGATCAAGTTCATCAGTAGGCTCGCAAGTTTTACATATTGTACAAGGAAAAAATGCTAACGGAAACCAAATAACTGTCGTAGAAAATAGCCAAAATTCTGTAATGAGCAACTCTAACACTCCTGTTTTACATATAGTCCAAAATAAAACGACTAACAGTAATACATCAAATACAAATAATGTTCAACATACTAATACCTACAGTGGGCTTTCTTTAGTAGACACAGGCTTACAACAAGGAAATAACCAACTTTTACACATCGTTAACACTGGCAGCCAAAAAAATAACAACACAGGACAAATACTAAAAAGAGTAAATTTATTAACAAATTTGGCTAATGTTCAAGGAAGTACAGAACAAAAAATGGTTCAATTTGTTTGTAAATCTGCAGATGGAAAATCCATTCAGCTAAATGCCCCACATCAAAGAAGTATGGTATTAAGATTGCAGCCGTTTGAATCTCCAAACATTCAAAATAATTCAAAGACACCAGAAGGTCAAGATTTAAGTCCTACATCTAATAATAATAGTAATTCGGCAAACAAAGATTCCATAAATGGTCAACATGAAATTAAGTCTCGTTCTGTATATGAAGAAAATTATGCAAAGTTTATTCAAAACTCAAACAATAAAACAGGCCCTGAAAAATCCACCAGCCTACCTAAATTTAACCAAGCTTTTGGCAAACAAATTTTTCAAGATGGTAATCAAAAAACTAGCGATATTAATACAAATAACTCTCACTTATCATCGATTAATAATGATCCTGAAAACTCAGAATGTCAGCCTAATGAAAATAATCTGAATTTGGAACAAATCAGTCAAATAAGCAGCCCTCCATTATTATTACGAAAATCACCTGCGCCATCAACACAGGCGCAATCAAATATAGTGCAACAAATTAAACAGACCATTGCACCTATGATGCATGGTGGTGTTATTTATACCCGTCAGATACCGGTTAATATAGGAGGGGGACAAACTATAAACTTGATAACTGTACCCAGTACGGAACTTGTAGAGGACTCCAATCAAAAACAACAGGGAGATATGAAATTTATGAATCAAAGTGAAGTGGAATCACCAATCATTAAAATTATACCTCAAAATCAGAATACTCAAAATAGTCAAACTAACGATATGGCTTCAGATGAAAGTAATAATAATCATACAAGTACTACTAATGAAAATACTCAAAATTTTCCAGCTCAACATCAGCCCGTCTTAACTCAAATGCGAATAAAATTACCTATGCTAAGTAAAGCTCCCCAAATGGTGTCAGGTGCTAGAGTAGTGAGGCCATCTTTCTTTCAAATACAACGTAACGTAATTGGCGGTGCTAATCAACCTGTCTATCAGCAATTAGTTTTGACTGCAGCTCCGCCGCTTGGACAACATACAATTCGCTTACCACAAACACATACAAGGCAAGTAAAAGTAGCTAGTGAAGGTCAATCCTCTTCCGAATCACAAATGAGCTCCTCTACACTTGAACAATTACGAGAATTCGACATGGTATTAGAGCAAGTTAAAGAAAGAAGCACTGTTCAACCTAATACTAATAATAATTTTTGCAAACTCCAAACGTCTTCGTCGGATACGATAGATAGTACATCAGTAACATCAACGGTTACCGAATCTACACAGCAAATTTTGTATTCAATCGGAACAAATCAGTCACTGAACGTAGCTTATGTCAATAGAAAACCAACAACATCAACAGCTTTTGTTCGATCACCTGATTCATCGAATGCGATCGATTCGCCGTCTTCCTCGACGCATTCTCAAATTCCTCATACTGCGACAGGTGAATCAACTTCAAGTGAGGTATCTCCTCAACAAAATCAACCAAAAGCAGCTAAAATAGGATCCAAGTCAAAGTCCAGGCCAAAGTCTTCGTCACATCCACCAAACTCATTGAAAATAAATACAGTTCCTCCAAAAACATCGACTCAGAAGCCCCTTGAAGATGAACAAACTACACAAAGGATTCTTTACATTCTTGCTGAATATAAAGAACAAGTGGAAAATTCTCCTGACAAAGACAAACCAGCACCAAGGAGGCGATCGAATCCGCCATCGAACCCATCGGGGTCGTCAAAGCGTAAAAAGAGTTCTAGTAGTTCTCGACGACCAGGGGCTCGCGACATGAGTCCCGTCCAAGGGGATGACACGTGTCGAACTATGGGGTCAGAGGACAGTAGTTGCGGTACTTCTCAAGGGGATTGTACTGAAAATTGCTTAGAACCACATTCTCCTCAAGATAGTCCACGTAAAGTGGTTAGAAAGCTCACTTTTGAAAATGAAACTCCTGCTTCAACACCACCGAGACAACAACCACAGCGTAATGTCATTGTTGCCGACGGCCAAACTATCACTGTTTCGAGAGGAACGTCTGGCAAACCTACAACTGCTGTTTTAATGCCTGCTAATTATATCTTGCCAGTTTCTATGGTTAAAGGTGGTCAACAGATAGCTATAGTGACAAACCGTGGCCCCAAGTTACTAACTGTCGGTGGGGAAACCGGTAATGCACTTCTCTTGCAAAGACTAATCGGCCCGGCTGGCTTAAAACCAGTTTTAACGCGTCCCGGAGTTCGTCATGTTCGTTTGCCTACTGCGGCCCTACACAACCTTCAAGCCTTTAATTTCACAACAACAGCCACCGTGCATCCGCCAGAAAACGCGGCGTCACCGGCTCCCGCGCAAACACCACCCGAGTTAATCGATAGCAGAGCGAGCACCTCACCGTGGGCTGACCGTGAATCACAAGATGTTAAACCAGAACGAGCTTCGAGTCCGGAGGGCTCAGAGCCGTGGCATTTAACCGCTGACCCCAACGATTATTCATATGAAGAAACAGTTCGGACAGAAAATATGGACAGGACCGTACTCGTAAGTATAACTATAACTACTTATATATAGTTTAAGTAACTCAGTATAAATATTGGTAATTTCGAAGTTTTTTGAACCTCGTCAGACATGTGTCGTTTCGAACGACTTAGAAGATAAGGCAAGTTCACAAACATTTTGAAACTTCAGGACGCGATCCCAGATAGATACAGTCCCGATATGGAGGCGCAAAGGATATTTGATAAGATGTTCGACGTTGACTCGAAAAGGTCGTACATCGTAGATTCTCAAGATGAGACGTCTCGTTGCGCATACGATATTGACGCGTCAGATTGCGACGATAAGGCCTACCACCAGGTGATCATACCGTGTCCTTGCTAGGAAAAGTCGCCGCTTGAAAACGACTCCGAATAGATCTATTTAACTATAATCTATAAGGTGGAGTACCTTAAGTACTACACGCTAACGTGCGCTGAAATTCAAATATTATGCAACAATAAATGGATCTCTTCTAATGAAGTTGATTTCAGATGTGACTTTATTTCATGAAGGACACGATATCGTAGAACTGACGCCGACCCCCTCAAATTAGAAAGCCTCTTAGTAGACATGCACGCCTCAGTTTCTTTTAACCGCTTTTCTTTCTTTCGGTGTTGGTTTGCCGTAAGGACATATACAAATAGACGCGACAAGTGCTTTATTTGAAACAGATGTTTACGTAATTTTAAATTTTTTACCAGTTTAAGTTTCTTTTGAATACATTAACAATTTCAACATTTTAGCTTTAAATTTATTGATCAAGAAAGACAATGCTTGGCCAGCTTTAATTGAAACTACGTACAGCGTTTTATATAATAATCAAAAATCATAAAATGACTCACAATTAATTTGTCGCTTCTATAACATATATATGGCATTCTACATTCGAATCAAAGAAAGTCTATAGAGTTAAGTCTCATAAATGTCTACCCAATCATTGTAATGGTAATTGTATTTTAATTTATATATTTTATTCTTTTCCTTCGGAAAATTGTTTTTAAACGTTTCGTATCGCTTATTTTCCAATCTTTTACGTCTTTTGTATATTTCAATTTGGATTTGAGATGTGTTTAATTTTGCATGTAGCAGTTCCTCGGTTACTACATAGTCCAGTGCGAACCGCATCATCGTGCATGAAACTCATCTTCATTTGGACGAAAGTACTAGATCCTTTGTTACGTAAATGTGTTGTAGAATAAACTTTACTAGACAATCATGTGTATTCGTTTATTAAAAACAATAACTAACACCCAAAATACTATATGACACTAATTTAGTTCTAATATTTCCTTCTAGATAGGTATAATTAAATTATTAAATAACATAAAAAATCTAATCTAAAAGCGTCTTCATAGCTTTAAATGCTTATGTCAATAACAGCGTAATCGTATAAGTGTTATGTAAAGTGTATACATTATGAATATATGAAGCTTAAGCCGTTTTCGTCTATAATTGCCTACTTGATGAAATAATTCTATAAAATTATATGATTTTGATGGAGATATATTATACAGGTGGTTCACAAAAGGGACGGTCATCGCCAACATCGTCTCGCTCACGTATCGGCTGCAGCGCTCAGGCACAAATATGCTATACTGGAACATGAACTACGATTACAAGTAGGTATTCAACAAAACTTTCATCGCACAGAAGAAAAAGATGTTTTAGAAGAGGCAAAAGAAAAACTAGAAATAAGCTATATCTTATTTATTTCTGTCTCTTTTGTTCACATGTTATTATCTTTCATCTTTTTCTTTTTTATATTAATTGAAAAATAAAAAATCTAAGCATATAATTTTTCTTATTTTATATACTTTTGTTTAAATCACACTCATTATGCCTTCTTACACCATCTTTTTTTTCTTAATCATCAATCATTTTTATAATATTAGTCTTATTAACATAAACCGTTAAACTGTTTTTAAAAATGCTCACGTTAATATTTAATTTAATTTTGGTCAATTAATTTAATTTTATAATTCATTATATATTTTTCAAATTGTTTTTTTTTTCAACTACAGTTTCATAAATTTATAATTTAAAAATTATATATCATTTTAATCTCATCAATTTTGTAGTAATTAGACATCTATATTTGGATTTTATTTTGACGATCATTCAAAAGAACCCTCTGCTCCAGGGTACTGGTTTTTTGCAGAAATCCCTTTCGGAAGAATGCGAAGACCTCGGCGTGGATTCACCATCAGCATCGGAATTGTTCCCCGAAGCTGAACTGCTTTTTAGTTCGTCGCCAGCTCATGATGCTCAGCAGCATTCGCACACGCGTAAGTCCTTATAGATTATAACATAGTTAGGCGAAGGACACTCAGTTCCCCACTTTCCGCCGACATTTATAATTACTTTGAATTAAACAATGGTTTAATTTATATAATAATTTACTTTCGATTATTTGTTACTAGTAACTAAAAGTAGGTATTATTTGCTGGGTGCATCCTAACGTCGCGCTTTAATTATTAAAAGAACTACACATTTGGTACATATTAATGCGCCCTGCGCCCTGATAATTAAATAAAAATAGTAAATTTCTCATTAAATATGTTGCCTTTCTAGCCCAACCAACAATCCTCAACCAAAGTGGCATACCGCAACCAGACATAGACGATCAAATAGCAACCGACCATCTCCTCCAAAGCGACATAGATGATCAGCAAGACTTAGGAGTGACTCTCGGGTTAGATGAGGGTATAGTAACAGTCAGTGAGGATGGCATGCAAGCGACTATAGCTCTGGACCAGGAGGAATTTGCTAGGTCACATCCCAATACGACGTTTCATAGTGAACCTAGTGAGGAAACTGAGGTACCTATCTTACGCTTTACTAGAAAAAGGAATTTTTATATAAGCATT
Source organism: Heliconius congener (assembly GCA_018230605.1). Taxonomy (NCBI): domain Eukaryota; kingdom Metazoa; phylum Arthropoda; class Insecta; order Lepidoptera; family Nymphalidae; genus Heliconius; species Heliconius congener. The sequence continues at coordinate 20,211 of DWAO01000618.1, forward strand.
CCCCTAATGGAAACCGAATCCACAACACATCACATTACAATGATATCTAGGTATTTGTGGTCATTTTACAAAAATTATTGGCATATAACTAGGAAAAAAGGATATTTTTTAAAATTGTAGTGCATCGGTTCCCAACCAGTGGTCTGTGGACCAGTAGTGGTCCGCAGCTAAGGCCCGCGAATGACTTAAAATTTTGGCGTTTGAGCAGTCTGCCTACAGTTAAGTTTTTTCCTCAGTAAAACATAAAATATTTTGACATTAAAATTTAATATACTTTGAAATTCTTTGATTTTTAATATTCACTTATAAATTCACACACCCCATCACACAAAATGTCAGATTTTTTTTAAACGTTTGACTTTGAAATTATACCTACAAAGTGTGTTTGTATTATACCTACAAAGTGGTCCCTGCCAACAAGAATTCTATAAAAGTGGTCCCTCATCAAGAAAACATTGGGAACCCCTGTTGTAGTGCATATAAAAAAAATTAAATACTTTCATTGCTTATGTTCAAAAATGTGTTTAATACTAAACTAGTTTATTTTTTATTTATTTATATATAACGAAGAAAACAATGTTTTGATATAAAGACTACAAATAATCTTTATATCGATTGGTTCAATACTGTTTTTCACAATTAATATTATTCTTACCAGGTCCAGCCATTCACAATAACTGGGCTAAAGGGACGTCACATAACGTCAACGATCTTTCACGCCGGTCGAGCGCCGGCCACTGTACTCGTCACAGCGCCTCAAACCACTGTCATATCTCAAGCAAACCAAGAAAACATACATCCTAGTGTGAAATATGCCAATATTGATCATATTATAAACTCCTCACACGGTAACTTAAATCTAACAAAGTTTGACAACATATTGACTGATTCGAGAGAAGTTCATCTGTCCCATACAGCATCAGCTATAGTACACTCAACAGGAAATGCCACTCAAGTTATCAGAAGAGTTTGTTACGAAGACGATAGACGAGATGCTAGATATTTAATGGACGAATCAGACGGTCTTATAGCAGGTGATGATGCCAAAATGATAGCTGAGGATAGTTCAAGAGAAGCTACCCTTGAATCAATGGTGGATGGTGATGAAGACAATTCTTCACCAGAAAGACATGCTGAACTCTTTTGGGAATCCAATTCAGCGTCAGAACGTTCGGAAAGAGGCCGCCATGTTGATTATAACTATAGCAGTGACAGCGAAAAATGCTGTAAAAGTCCGTTCGATGAAACAAATTCAACGGATTCCAGCGGCGTAGGAACTCATTTGAGATTAGACTCTGTTATAAAGGAAGCTAGGTTAATAGAAAGAGCTGGCAGTGGGTCGTCTGATGATCATCCACCTTTAAGAACTTACCCAGCTAAACGTATGTACCATCATGCTGATGATGTGGAGAGAAGTCTCTCTGGTAAGACGAGAGCTGGTTTCCAGGAAGAGAGGGATTATAGGACAGATAGCTTAGAAGTAAGGCGACGATCGTCAGTCAGAGGGGTAGTGAAACGAGGCTGTCATTGTTGCAATGGATCCCCTGTACCACCTAGACCAAAGAAACCTAAGAAGAAACCTACTATTGACTTTACTAATTAAATAGAAATTTTTAAATTAAATTTATATCAAGGATTGAACAAATAAACAATACGGACTATGACTAACACTGGACACAACATATAAGTATATATTAATATCTAGATTTGTGACTGTCTAAATATCAATTTTAGTATTATAATTATTAAATCGCCTCCCAAATGGTGGATAAATTACATTATATTAGAGAAAATATAAAATTTATGGGATTCTTCCATTATAAGACTAGGCGTCGCGCCAGACTGATCGCGATCTCTTCGTAACGAGGTTTCTTAATGTATTATAATTAATGTTGTTAATTATTGTTTTGTATATAAACAAATAAGCTTACGTTCATACTTACACGTGGACTTTTTGTTAGTGTTATAGCAGTTTGTGTTTCACCGTCACCTATTAGTTCAAATTATTATTATTTTTCACTTAATTACCGTCATTTTGATTGTTATTTCATGTAATATAACCATATATGATATATGATAATTGATGTATATGTATAAACTGTAGGCTAAGCGTATTGTGACTTCGTCGTAGTGTAGATGAATATTAATAATTGTAACCCCTTCTAATATCTAGACTGACAGTTCTCCTTAAATTTGCCGCCATTTTGATTTTATTATCTATTGTACTATATTAGATTTAATTGAACGGCAACCTTCCATGGGAAATGCACAAATTTGTGACGAGCTTTAACTTGGCTTATTTTTCTATGTTCAGTTTGTTTGGAGCGCTTGGTTCGTTTGCGAAGGGTCAGGGTTGATATTTGTATTTAACGTTTATTACAACTATTATGGTTAAGTTAGGTGTGAATTTGAATTACTTTCCGTCGTAAGTGTGTAAATAATTTTCGTCCCCTACATTTAAGGGGTCTAGTCAACTCCGTTTTAGATTTAATACGCGGTATCTATGTCAACGGCTATAAGCCTAGTTTCATTTAGTGTTTGACCGCTTTTGTATATATAACTACCTACTAACTCAAGGCCAACGCCATAATTGAGGATCGCAATTTGGGACTTGTATATAAAAATATATTAGATAATTTAGCAAGCTCGTTCTTTGACGGTCTTATAGTGAATTGTAACGTTTTACGCCCGACACCGGGCGGTACCATAGTTCATGTTACTTCTAGTAGTAAGATAGCGTTGTTAGGTGAAGCTATGTGTATATGCCTTTAGCCTGCAACTCGGATGGGTGGGCATTTTTTGAATAGATACCCGATGGTATTTGACTTCAGTCTTAAGGCGCACGTCCACTACCGGGCGCGGTCTCTGTGAGTTTTTTGAATTATTATTTTCTGTCTATGAAAAAAAAGGCGTGAAAAGACAATTATTTCTGCCATTTTTAAGCGTAAGTTTGGTTTTTTTTTATATAATCCTGTAAGTTGTTATTCGATATTATAGACGTTTCGATATTACTCTGACTACAGTATTGCGATGTTTCGTTGTTTTCCAATTAGAATTTAAAAAGTATTAGAATGTAAAAAACTCGATAATGTTTAGGAGGTATCCTCATTATTTTTTATTTACCCAAAATGTGTTTATGTGATTATTGGATTATTGTAAACATTATTTTTTAAAATGCTACAGAAAATGATCATTAAAACTTATCTATTAAGGTCTGTTTTATTTATCCCGTTTATGCACTTTAGTTACTACATATATATTTAAATAATTATTTATATATCAATATATATAAATAAATACTAAAAAATCACTTAATTTTTAAGTCACAAAAAAGAATAACACTGCTCCATTCAAAGAGTTCGTATTTAATATTTTTTCTTTAATTAATTTGAATTACTTTTCAATACTAAAAGTATACATAAATAATAGTACGAAATAAAATTCAAGTTATATTATTTTTCATTTTGCTTAATTTATTTCTTAAATAACTTTCTAACAATACCTCTTTAGTAAAGTCAAAAACTTACTATTTAGTAAAGACAGTAACTTATTCTTTAAAAAAATATACACTAATTATTGTTACATATCTTTTAAATATATAATCATCATTAATGTTTTATTTTAATATTATATCATTTTTAAATGATGACAAAGAGTGTAGGTGTGGTAGAGTCACGTCGCCAGCAATGGCAACACGCATGGGCAGACTCGA